>CAUYPK010025093.1:0-17196 GCA_963574355.1 Loris lydekkerianus
ATGGAAAAACATACCATGCTCATGGCTGGGAAGAATCAACATTGTTAAAATGTCCATACTGCCCAAAGCAATATATAATTTTAATGCAATACCTATTCAAGATCCATTGTCATACTTTAAAGATCTTGAAAAAATCATACTTCGTTTTATATGGAATCAGAAAAACCCTCGAATAGCCAAGACATTACTCAAAAATAAAAACAAAGCAGGAGGTATCACGCTGCCAGAGCTCAGACTATACTACAAATCAATAGTGATCAAAACAGCATGGTACTGGCACAAAAACAGAGAAGTAGATGTCTGGAACAGAATAGAAAACCAAGAGATGAATCCACTTCCTTACCGCTATTTAATCTTTGACAAGCCAATTAAAAACACTCAGTGGGGAAAAGATTCCCTATTTAACAAATAGTGCTGGGTGAACTGGCTGGCAACCTGCTGAAGACTGAAACTGGACCCACACTTTTCACATTTAACTAAGATAGACTCTCACTGGATCAAAGATTTAAACCTAAGACGTGAAAGTATAAAAATAGTAGAAGAGAGTACAGGGAAAACCCTTGAAGAAATTGGCCTGGGCGAGTTTTTTATGAGAAGGACCCCCCGGGCAATTGAAGCTGCTTCAAAAATACACTATTGGGACTTGATCAAACTAAAAAGCTTCTGCACAGCCAAGAACATAGTAAGTCAAGCGAGCAAACAGCCATCAGAATTGGAGGAGATATCTGCAGATTATGTCTATGACAAAGGTTTAATAACTAGAATTCACAGAGAACTCAAACGCATTAGCAAGAAAAGAACAAGGGATCCCATCACAGGCTGGGCAAGGGACTTGAATAGAAACTTCTCTGAAGAAGACAGGTGTGTGGCCTTCAGACATATGAAAATGTGCTCATCATCTTTAATCATCAGAGAAATGCGAATCAAAACTACTTTGAGATATCATCTAACTCTAGTGAGACTAGCCTATATCACAAAATCTCAAGACCAAAGATGTTGGCGTGGATGTGGAGAAAAAAGAACACTTTTGCATTGCTGGTGGGAATGCAAATTAATACATTCCTTTTGGAAAGATATATGGAGAACACTTAGAGATCTAAAAATAGACCTTCCATTCAATCCTGTAATTCCTCTCCCGGGCATATACCCAGAAGACCAAAAATCAAATTATAACAAAGATTTTTATCAGAATGATTATTGCAGCCCTATTTACAATTGCTAAGTCATGGAAAAAGCCCAAATCCCCATCGATCCACTAATGGATTAATAAATAATGGTATGTGTACATTATGGAATACTATGCAGCCTTAAAGAAAGATGGAGACTTTACCTCTTTCATGTTTACATGAATGGAGCTGGAACATATTCTTCTTAGTAAAGTGTCTCAGCAATGGAAGAAAAAGTGCCCGATGTACTCACCCCCACTATGAAACTAATTTAGGACCTTCGCATGAAAGCTATTACCCAGTTACAACCTAAGAATAGAGGTAAGGGGGAAAGGGTGGAGAAGGATGGGGGAGGTGAGAAGAGGGAGGGGGATTGATGGGATTACACCTGCAGTGCACCTTGCAAGGGTATATGTAAAACTTGGTAAATGTGGAATGTAAATGTCTTAGCAAAATAACTAAGAAAATGCCAGGAAGGCTATGTTAACTAGTGTGATGAAAAAATGTCAAATGGTCTATGAACCAAGTGTACGGTGCCCCACGATCATATTAATGTACACAGCTATGATTTAATTAAAAAAAAAAAAAAAGCAGCATTATGCTGAAATGGAGCTTCTACGTATTTGTGGTTCTTTGAGGAAGTACCTTTTTGTGTCCTGTTTATTTGTGGTTCTTTGAGGAAGTACCTTTTTGTGTCCTGTTTCTGAAGGCATTTTGGTGCGTGTGTGTGAAGTGAGCCACCCATGAAAAATTTCTCAGACTAATGTTGGGGGCTTCTGCACTAGTGCTGACGTGACTCAAATAGAGGCAGTAGCAAGGACAGTGATCTGAAGCAACTGGATGTTGGGTAGGTTTTAATGGAAATGCAAAACGTACCCAGTTGTGGCAATAAAGCCTGGAATTCCTCCTAATTTTAGAGATACATAGTGCATCTATCGCTGATCTGATGGGGAACATCGGTACAGTGTCTGAGGAGAAGTCGGGATTCCTCCTATGGCCACTGACCATGGTTACGTTCTCCCCCATTCAACATTTTAAGTAACTCCATGTACCCAACACTTCAACAAATTGACATTTTGGTTATTTAAAGACAATTTCTCTGACGGGAGATTTCTGTTTCGTGACCGTCTACATTATTAAGAGCCACAGAACAGCCACAGAATCTTTTTGAAAAGTCTTATTTGAAGTTAAATGAAATAGCCTTTTTCTCTAATTGCTTATTTACTTCAACCAATAAAAGCAAGGCACTGGTTGAGAATATGATACTCTCCAATTTCAGAGAAACCAAGAGAACCTGACTGAAATTGATTACAATAAAATAAATTCAACAGAACAATAGTAGCTAAATTACAGGTTCTACCCTGAATTTTTTCAAAACTTTGCTATTTTTGAATTAATCCAAGTCCATGAAAAATGAGGAACACTGGCATCAAAACAAAGGCAAATCTTTTTGTAAATCATTCTCAGCAAGGTTTACTCTTTCTGGCTGTGAATACTTACTGGAAAAATAGGTATTTTAAAATCATTTTGTGGATATTTGTACTTTGCCCCCCTGTCTCCATATAATCAAGTTTCTTTAGAAAATAAATCTGAGAATTTTTGATGGCATGATTACCTCCCAAGTGAGAAATTCTCCTTATTTTTAGTTATCGTTGACTTATCTTACTTTCCCTATATAAGCTGTAAGTCTATAGAACTTAGACTATGTCAAATTCAGAATATGTAAAAAGTAGGAAATTTAGTTTAATGTCAGGCATTCTAGTTATAACATTTTAAAACTGCGAGCTTTCTTTCATTCTGTTTTGAGGTTAGAGCCCTGAATTATATTTTCTTATAGACCTTCATACAAAAGAAAGTAATTTTTTTTTTTTTTTTTTTTTGCAGTTTTTGGCCAGGGCTGGGTTTGAACCCACCACCTCTGGCATATGGGGCCAGCGCCCTAACCCTTTGACCCACAGGTGCCACCCAGGAAGTATTTGTTTTTAATCAGAAGACAGAAAGTGATTTGATGAGTAAAGGGAGAGGATGGAAAGACCAGCTCAAACTGGCGAAGTTGATGTAGGATGAACGTTTCCTTAGTTTTATGTGAAAGACACTTCAATTTCCTTTAAATTAAATTCTCCCTTTCTCAATCACCAAAACTTCAGCTAAATTTTCTGATTCGTTTCTGTTCAGATTTCTCAGAACCCTACTACTGTAACAAGCTGCCTCTTTCTGCCTCCTCTTGCCTCTGTACACAAACTGTGAGCGTTGCCCTCACAGCACAAACCATTTAGGAATCAGGCTCTTATGTTACGAATTATCACGTTCCTTTGTGGACTTCTTTAATTCTTTCAAACATCATCATTCAAATTTAAGCCAAACAAAAAGGTATAAAGTATGCTGTCCCTTTATCCACGCTCGGCTGAAAACTCAAACATTATGAGGACATATACAACCACTTCCTACTGGGGCCCTTTCTTTTTTCCTAAGAAGTAATTGCTGCACAAAAATCTGGTGTTTTTATTCCTGTACCTTTCATTACACTCTACTACAAAGAAGAAATTTTTGGACCTTCTTTCCCCTAAGAAAATCCTTATATCCATCACACTGTCTTTATTCCCTGCCTTATATTATTCTTTTTTTTTTTTAAATTTCAGATTAATATGAGGGTACAAAATTTTATGTTACATTGTTTTCATTTTTAAGGTTAAGTTCAAGTTGTAGTTGAGGCCTCCACCCAGGGAGTATGCTGTATACCCTTACATTGTGCACATTAGATGAGATACATGTAGTTATACCAAGGGGGTACTATTCAGCCGTAAAAAAGGATGCAGGCTTTATATCTTTCGTATTTACCTGGATGGAGGTGAAAAACACTGGTATCTTAACAGTTCTTTAAATTTTCACAGATGAGTCAAAAATCACCTAAATTCAAAACCACAGCAGAATCGTAAACGCACCATATGTTATTTGTCTCTTGAATTATCTAAGGCTGTGGTCCCCAATCCCCAGACCAAAGACTGGTAACATTCAATGGCCTATTTTCTAATTGAATGTCAGGCATTATGTTTATAACATTTTAAAACGTGAGCTTGCTTTCACCTTGTGTTAAGGTTAGAGCTCTGAATTATATTTTCTTATGGACCTTCATACAAAAAAAAGTGTTTTCCTTTAATCAGAAGACTGAAAATGGGTCCCCCAGCATCACTGCATGAGCTCTGCCCAGCCTCCTGTCCCCTACCCCACTCTACCCTGCCTAGCCATGGAAAAACTGTCTGGCATGAAACCTAGTCCCTAGTGCCAGTTAGGACCCAGCCATATACATAGCTGGAGGTGAATGGTGAGCCAGAGAGCAAAGCTTCATCTGTTTTTATAGCTCGTCTCTCCCCATCGCTTCCCAAACTGCCTGAGCTGCCCCTCCTGTCCCACCCATGTCCCTCCTAACGTGAAAACGTTGTCTTCCAAAAAACTGGTTCCTGGTGCCAGGAAGTTGGGGGCTGCTGATCTAAAGGAATCCCACATGCCTAGAAATCTGTGCTATATTCTACGTAGTTCAGTATTTACACACTCTATCCTCAGAAAAACCATCATAGTTTAGAAAGATGATGGTGTTGGGTGGTCACCGTCCTTCTTCCCATCTGGCTGGTGCTCTCACTTCCTTCGGACTGCTCAAAAGTCACGCAAGATGCTAAGTCAGAACAGAAGAAAGGAAACATAAAACCTTGCCTTCTAACGCTGTCGCAATCCTTCTAGGGTACAATAAGTCTGCTGTCCATTCCTTAGTATTCTTAAATGTGTAATCGATAGGGCTATGTAAAATAAAGGGGTGCTTTAAGCGACTATTTTGAGAATGAGATATCTTGTTTATTTTCATCACAAAACCAAAATAACCTCTTTCTAAATTAACTTCTTCAATTTTGCTTCCTCATCTATAAAGTTGCTCTTTTTCTCCTTTTGGTAGCTTTGTCCTTTGGGAAATAAAACGCTTAGCATCAGAGAGAGAGATTCAGAGGCTGCATGCATCCTAAAACATTCGCGTTCGCTCACATCCTGCTTTTTTGACCCACTGCATACAATAAAAGATTTTCACCTTCAAGGCCATAACCCAATACACCACAAGCTATGTGGGTACAAACATCCATTTCTCGAAGTGTGTGAAGTTCATAGTCTGACGTGTTTCCTTCTTTCTTGGCTCCCTTAACAGTAGCAATGTTACAGCGGGACGAGGAGGATGGATTCCTGGATTCTGTCTGTTCTGCACCCAGAACGTGACCGCATTGCAGAAACCACCAGCAAGATGATAACTAGATTTAGTTATTATTAGCCATGAGACAAACATATCATTTAACTTCAATACATGACTGCTTATCATCAAAACCAAGCTTTCGGCCATCAAACATGCTGATTTCTGATGCTAGAAGGACACCAGCTGGCTATTTTTCTACATGCCAATTAATATCACCTTTGTCTACAAGTTTGAAATGAGTTATTGTCTTATAACATCTAATACATTTTGTTTGGTTTCAGATAAAATTGAATTTTGATACATGTTGCTAAACATCTGTTAAGGCTAAATGTAACAAAATTGTCTTTGGTGCTCTAAAGATTCAAGGTCATTTGTCTTGGCCATGACCACACAGAGCCTTTCCCAGCAGATTGCTGGAAGCTATTTTTGTTTGCTCTTTGCTGGAAATGGGGCTAAAGTTTATATGACCAAGCTTTGGTTTGAGATATACTAAAGTTAATTTAAAGGTGAATTAGGGATACACACACAGGGAACGATATTCTCATATAGTGTAAATCAATTTTATAATATTGTTTACTTAGAGTTAAAACTCAAGTGTAGGACAAACAAATGAGGAACATGAATTAATTAATCTGGGTAGACTGCATTGTTCTTCTGTATCTGGCAGAATAACTGGAATTACTTTTTTTAGAAGGATTCCTAATGTTAATAAACTTTTGGAAGGATACCTAGTGTTAAGACTATGTATGTCTTGGTCAAAAAAAAATAGTTGAGAGTTATTGACCAATCCTTGTAAAGGTCTTGGAACCACAGCATGAGGAAAGTATATGTCCCAATCATTGGACTTGATAAAAATAATCAGAACTCTTTTAATTTTAGCACAAATAAATCACAAGGGCTGGCAGAACATTTGTGCTTGAGAGGGTAATTGGTAATTTAAATGCCATTCTAAAGCAAGTACAATAAAAAAGAAAAAACATCTTTGGATATATTAAAATCAATCAGCAGCTACAAGATTCTGCAGGCCAACAAAGCCTAAGATTTCTTTTTGGGCTCCTGTTTTCAACGCTGAATGGGTTTACATTGCAATGTTCAGAGGCAATTAGAAATACACCTGTGCTGTGAAAGATCGGAATTGCAAATATTAGTAAGGAAAATGCGTGCCGCAAGTGGAAGTAGTTCTGCTGTTTCTTTTGTTTTCCTGCATGATCACATTATGGAAAGACATGGTAGCCCTCTGTGTTTAGTTTTTAACTGCAATCCATGCTTTGAAACTATAAATTGTGTGATTTTTTTAAAAGCCATAAGTGGGTTGCAGAGCAGATCACCCTTATGCTCTGGTAAGCTCCTTTCTTCCCGCCTGTCTCACCCTAGAATAAGCCACCATTCCTTTTGTATTCTAGTCATATAGTTTAATTTAAGAACTGTTTAAATTTGGGAATAATAATAATCTAGGTAATTAATTGATGATTACACATTTCCCCTATTAACACACTTTAGTGTACATTAAATTATTAGGCATCTAATAATGTGGCTGAGCAAATCTATTTAGAAATCCGCATTATCTGCTGTCACATGCAAGCAGTGGTATTTACTCTCAGTAGACCTAAAAATTTCCTTTCAGTAGAACTAAAAATTCTCTCCTAGGACAAACTGCAAGCACAGAAAAACCTCCTTTTAGGAAGTCCTCTTTCAATTCTACAAATAGTCTAAGGCTGTTACTCCTGCAAAAATAATGCTCATTTGCTTAGAAAAACAAACTTTCCTTATGCATGTAAAAGTCATCTTTACATTATGCTATAGACTCTTAAGTTTTCAGAGGCAGTATGTCTAAAAGAACATACCTTAATGTAAAAGCACTTTATCACTAAAAACGCTAATGATTATTTGAGCCTTCACTGAGTCACAACCATTTTGCAGGTCAGGGATCTTGCGTCAATGTGGAAAGCTGACAACTATTGACTGATGAGGGTGGTAGTGGCTAAAGGTTGAATGTCTTGGCAATTTCCTAAAATAAGACATTAATAAAATTTGCCACATTCATGGACTCTTTCGTGAAATATTTTTCTGTAGCATGTGATGCTGTTTGATATAATTTTATTCACAGTAGAGCTTCTTGCAAAATTGGAGTCAATCCTTCCAAACCCTGCTGCTGCTTTATTGACTCAACTTATGAAATATTCTAAATCCATTGTTATCATTTCAACAATGTTCACAGCATCTTCACCAAGCATAGATTCCATCTCCAGAAAACACAGACAAAAGCTAAACCATAAAAAGAAACTCCTCAACCATTAATGTTTTGTCCTGAGATCACAGCAGTCCTTCTTTGGACTCTACTTCTAATTCTAGTTTTCTTGCTGTTCTCATCATGTCTGCAATTACTGCCTCACTGTAGTCTTAAGCCCTTCAAAGCCATCCATGAGTGTTGGAATCAATTTCTTCCAAACTCCTGTTAATGTTGATATTTGGACCTCCTTTTGTAAACAGAAATAATACCAGTAGCATCTAGAAGGGTGAATTCTTTCCAAAAGGTTTTCAATTTACTTTGCCCTAGTCCATCAGTGGAATCATTATGATGTCAGGTATAGCCTACAAAATGTATTTTTTTAAAAATGAGAATACTTGAAAGTCAAAATTACTCCTTGATCTCTGGGCTGCAGGATGCATGTTGTGTTGGCAGGTGTTAAACAGCGCTAACTTCCTTGTATATCTCCATCGAGCTTTTGGGTGAATGGGTTCATAGGCAATGAGCAGTAATACTTTGAAGGGAACATTTTTTCTTCCTGGCCAGTAGGTTTCAACTGTAGGCTTAAAATATTCAGTAGACCATGTTGTGAACTGATGTGCCATCGTGAAGGTTTTGTTGTTCCACATATGGAGCCTAGGCAGGGTAAGTTTGGTATAATTTCTAAGGGCCTTTCCACTGGGGCAATGGCTTCCACTTGTTAGGGGCGTTAGCCCTACAGGAGAGTCAACCTGTCCTTTGAAACTTTGAAGACAATCATTGACTACTCATCTTTAGCTATGAAAGTACTAGATAATGTCATCTTCCTGATGTCATCTTCCACGTTGAAAATCTGTTGCTTACTTTAGCCACTTTCATCAATTATCTTAGCTAGATCTTCTGGATAATTTGCTGCAGCTTCTCCACTGACACCTGCTGCTACACCTTGCACTTTGTGTTATAGAAACGGATTCTTTTTAAAACCTCATGAGCTGTCCTCTGCTAGCTTTAAACTTTTCTTCTGAAGCTTTATCACCTCCCCCAGCTCTCACAGAGTTAAAGAGAGTTGCTCTGGATTCCCTTTGGCTTAAAGGGAGGGTTGTGGCTGATTTGATCTACTATTCAGACCACAAAACTTTCTCCCTATCACCAATGTCTTGGTTTCTCATCATTTGTGTGTTCACTGAAGCAGCACTTTAAATTTCCTTCAAGAACTTTTCTTTTGCACTTACTAACTTGTGCAAGAGGCCTAACTTTTTCATCTACCTTGGGTAACCTTGATCATTTCTGGCTTTTGATTTAAAGGGGGAGGCACAGGACTTTTCCTTTCACTTGAACACTTAGTGGCCATTGAAGGGTTATTAAGTGGCCTAAATTCAATATTGGTGTGTCTCAGAGAATAGGAGGGCCTGAGGAGAGGGAGGAAGAAGGGAGACTAGCAGATCACACACAACACTTATCCTTTAAGTTCACTGTCATAAGGGAGTATGGTTTGTGGTGCCCTGAGAACAGTTCTGAAGAAAACATCAAATATAACTGATCACGAAACATCATAATAGATGTAATAAAAAAGTTTGAAATGTTCTGAGAATTACCAAATTGTGACTGGAGACACAAAGTGAGCTCATGGTATTGGAAAAATGGCACCTGAAGACCGTGCTTAACACAGAGTTACTACAAATCTTCAATTTGCAAACAATGCAATATCTGTGAAGTGCAATAAAACAAACCACAGGAAAAGAAGATATGCCTATGATTCCTTTATTTTCATGCCTGATTTAGTCCGGGGTTTGACATGAATTCCAGTTCCGTAAAGACATAGAGACAACTGCAGTGGCTTCTGGAAAGTATCATGTTAAGGGAGAGAGTTCTGAGGGGAAATGATCCCCTTTGCCTTGGACCCACTGCTTCACGTCCTGATTGGATTGAGAATATGATGTTTGGACCTGCCACAGCTATCTTTTAATTATTCAGAAAAGGCTCTGGATAATTACTGGATTTACCTGTAAATTAGCTCTGAACTGTCTGCCCCAAGACTTTATCTGAGTTAGTTGCTTGTATTAGGATAAGTTAGATTATGCAGCCGTAACACACAATCCAAACATTTCAGGGGTTTAATCCAGCAAAGACTTATTTCTCACTCATGCTGCAGGTCTGCTGGGAGTCAGCAGGGCTTCTGCTTATTGTAGGCAGGGATCTGGGTTGACAGAGCAGAAACGTCTCCAAAATTTCTGGTCTTGAAGAAAGAGTGTGTTCTGGATGGTCTCAGATCAGTAATCAAATACTCTAGCTCAGAACTGATACATTATTTCCACTCACAACTTACCTCCCAGAACAAATCACATGGCTCTATTTCTTAGAGGGACAGTAAGTACAAAGATGCCGTGTGCCCTTAAGCAGATAGTCAGAAATACTTGCTGAACAGTACTAAAGACCACTGCATCAGCATTACTTGCATTGAAGGTATCCTGAATGATGTGGAAGAGGATGATAATCCTCAAATTATTGACTATTCATAGTAAATCAGCCATTGGCCTAATTTTTTATATTAATGTATTTAGTATATACAATAATTTTATAATGTGAGTACTATTTACTAATTTCTCTGATGAAATGCTGTCCCAGAGAGGCTTCCTGCTCAAGTTCATTTAGAAGTTTAATGTCCAAGTTATGATTTTTAAGTTGGACAATTTAGCTATGTTCTTCATTCTTAACTATCATGTTATAAATCTCTAATAATTTTGCCTTTCAAAACCCATAGGTAGATATAGTTATATAGACACACATCTATGTATTTATTTATCATGTTAAGAGAAAATAAATACAGCTGGACACCATGGCTCACAGCCATAACCCTAGCACTTTGGGAGGCCAAGGTGGGTAGATTGTTTGAGGTCAAGAGTTTGAGGTTGCTGTGAGCTGTGATGATGCCATGGCACTCTACCCAGGGTGATAGAGTGAAACCCTGTCTCAATTTAAAAAAAAAAAAAATATATATATATATATGTATATGTATATGTGTATATATATATATGTGTGTGTGTATATGTATATATATATATATATATATATATGATAGAGTGAGACCCTGTCTCAATTAAAAAAAAAAAATATATATATATATATATCCAACTACCATAAAACTGTTGTTGGAAAAAAAAAAAAAGAAGATAATTACCAGTTACTATACACTTAATGAAGTCAGCATATTAGACATATTTTGAATCCCTTTTCCCAAAGCAGAGAGAGAAGTTTTTCCTTGGTAACATAGGAGAACATTTTATGAATTACCAAAGCCTGAGGCCTCCATTACTAATAGCTTGAGCTCTACTCATTTGGGGGTGACTCAAGATTGAACATACTTTTCACCATCCATGGAAAGAAACAAATATCTATAGCCCAGACCTATTCCCTTGGTGAGTGCTAAAATTCTATAAATGGATAAAGCTCAGACAATGCATGTGGGCAAAGGCTGCAGAGTTCTATTACCCACAGACCTGCATTACACTCACCAACTTACTATTTATTGCAAGTCTATTTTCCTACCTGTGCTTGTTGATGAAAGGAGAGGCATGTAGACTTGGTGTTTCTGAAAGCTTATTTGACTCATTTTTATTTTATCTGATCAAGGATGTTTTCTGAGGAGATTTCCTTATTTAACCTCCCTGAATCTGGAGTTTTAATTGATTTTTTTTTTTTTTAATCTAGTTTCACATTCATTATTTGGTAAAAGCACCCAAATTCCTCTTGCGGGAAGTTCTACTTCTGCATTCTTGATGAAGGTAATTTGAGTGTTGCTGACTCCGTCTTCCCTTCTTTAAGGATGGGTGTAAGTCACAGGTTTGGTGAGAGGGACATTTCCTTCTCCTAGAGCATGAAGAGTGTGGTCCATGGATGGACAGATGGCCCAAGGCAGAGTAATAGTACTCAGACTTGGAACTACCCTGACAAATGCTGGAACTAGAAAAGGCAACAGAAGAGCTGAGATTTCCATGTCTTCTTTACTGATGTATCTCCACATTGAGAACAATGCTGACACACAGTAGGCACTCAAGATGTATTTGTTGAGTGAATAAAAAGTCACCTTAGGTAGAGCTGCTATGCTGGTTGAACATAAGCCTTGAGTGACCCGGCAACCCCCATGCAGAGAATTTCCACCGAGAGAGAAGTCAAAACTAAAGAAATCCTATCCAAAAGATGGCAAGAGATAAAAACCAAATTCTGACACCATTAGTTGAGCTTTAAGACCTAGCTGTATGTGAAAGCCAGGGGAAGTGGTGGGTACTTCTAAGTTCTAAAAACACGACAAAAAATTCCCCTATCACTTACACAAGGTGGAATCATCTGAAAAGACAAAAAATAATACAAGTTAACAGATTGGCCTTGTGTGTGTGTGTGAAGACTTCTATTTCTGGGCTATTACCGTAGAATGACCAAAGCTGTATACCCTAAAATCACTGACTCCAACATTTCATTCATAAACATTTTATTATTGCTGCAATATATAATTTATACTGCAGCAATAAAACATCTTCAGGGATATATCAAAGTTGTGCATGAGAACTGCTCTAAAATTTAAAATATCTTAAGTAGTCTATTCTTCTTGGACTTAAGGAAGTTGACTTTTTGGAGAGTGTTTCAACTTAAGTGAGTGTTCCAAAGAAGTCCTTAATAGGAGTATAAGAAATACGTTTACAGACTGAAATTTTATCCATTAATAAAGGGTTTGTGAGAACAAGAGCTAAGAGTACCTCATTTTGAAAGGCAGACACACTCAGTCTTGATCTTCTTTTTGCTGGAAAGACTTCTAGAAGGAGTGTCCCACTCTTGCCTTAAACCCTCCTTTTACCTACACAGTGGCACCTTGGCATCACTCACTTAATAGACTTTGCAGCCTCCTGGCTACATATTATCTGTACACCTTGGGGGAATTTAGTCTTTCTAAAATGAGAATAATGATACTATCCATCTTATAGGGTTTCAGTGAAGATTCAACAAGATGATTCAGATAAAGCACTTAATAATTACTACTAACAAATTAATGATAATTGTTATTAAATTAATGATTATTATTATTACTAGTGCAGGCTCCAGACTCCACCTTGTTTCTTGGTTAGTGGCTTGAAGGAGGGCTAGCTTTTTTGATTTGCTTTATTCTGATTTGGAGATTCACTTCTTGTGTCTGGGCTTCTAGAATGTACAGGGTCAAGGTTTTAATTCCTAAAATAGGCTTCCTCTTCCTAAACTGCTGGTGAAATGAAAAGCTTTAAACCCAGATTCCCCAGGATTGGGGACCAAACCTTCTGTGGATCCGTCCATGGGAGTAAAGTCATCCTGCCTAGATTATCTTTAAATTATCAAACTCTTGTTTCTATGTCCTTCCTGGAAGTATTTCTCACTTTACCTTTGCCTTAGATTATTTTGTGCCATCTGCCTAAAAAAAGTCACTGTTGGTCCTTCTCCAACGACTAGAGGGGGCAGTTGGTTCCTCCTTCCAGTTGTGTGTGTCCTCCGGAATCTGTCTCCTACTAGTGGGTTTGGCTTCTCACCACTCACACGTCCAAGTTTTCAGATGGAAGACTGAAGAAGAGGTGAGGAAAAGAGGGAAGAGCTGCACAGTAGGTCTTGGAATTCTCTAAACCCAAGCAAGCCATTGCCCGAGAGATGGGACATGCTTGAGAGGTGGAAAATTGCCAGCAAAACACACACACAGGAAAATGAAATAAGTTGATTCTGTCAAGGATCTCCTCCCTCTAAAAAATGGAATTAATTAATTTCACAAATTTTTAATGGGATAGTGTTCTCATATTTTCTGTATAATCATTTATGTGTTAGAATCATTCCCATCAATGACCTTCCTTATGGGGGTCACTCTCAAGTATGATTTCCTATTATACTTGACGCCTATCAGGCGTCTCCAATCACTCAACCTTTGGCCTGGAAGTGTTGATGTCAGTGATATCTGAAATTTGATATGTGCCAGAACTAACCCTGTCTTGCCTACTCCATTCCAGCTTCCAAACCTTAGCCTTGTGAGGTTTTGCGTTTTGTTAAACGAATTTCATGATTTCTCTAGTGGTTGCTGTGAGTTGATTTAGACTTCTCCGTCTCCTTTGCTACTGATTTGCATCCCATCCACAGCCAAGTTCCTCTTGATGGCAATCTTTTAGACTCAAGACTTCTTTATTTTCATAAACACCATACTTCATACTTTTGTATTTCTATGCCCGAAATGCTATGATTTCTAAGCAAGAAAGCAAGAGAGGTTTTTGGCTTTGTGTTATTATTAAAATAGGTCTTTTTTTCTGGAGGTATTTATTTTTCCATTTTAAGAATGGGTACAAGCAAATCCCTCCCTCTGTATGTCTACATTTCTTTTGTAAGCAATCTAATCTTACTGTACCGTCTATCCATCTCCCTCATCCCATTTACTATCAGATCCTGTCTTTTGGATATAACAATAATGTTCTCCATCAATGGAAGACTTACTGAAAGTATTTTTTTTTTTTTTTTTTTTTTTAGAAATGTCATTGGTTTGCATCTAGGGTGCATCTTAGAATGGGTACAGGCGAAACTTACTAAATGCAGAATACAAATGCCTACATGCAGTAACTAAGAAAATGCCACGAAGGCTACATTGAACAGTTTGATGAGAATATTTCAGATTGTATATGAAACCCACACATTGTACTCCTTGATTGCACTAATGTACACAGCTATGATTTAACAATAAAAAATAAATTAAGGAAAAAAAAAATAGGGACTGGATGTCACTCTGTCACTCAGGGTGGTCTTGAACTCTTGGACTCAAGAAATTGCCCCACCTCACCCTTCCAAAGTACTAGGGTTACAGATGTGAGCCACTGCGCCTGGTCTTTGCACCAATCTTTCTGACAAGTTACTTCAGTGAGACCGGGATGTCCATGTTGGAAGAAGAAGAGTTGTCTTGGGCCACACATTAAATACGCAAACACTAAGGAAAGCTAATGAGCAAAGGAAAATGTCTGCGTGTACTTCTCGTGCTATTTGACACTACAGACAAGCAAAAGGGTCTCCAAATAGCCAGCATGCAGCCCGCAGGCTGCGGGTTGGACACCCCTGGACTTCAGGGCATTCTAGATGGGATTAAAATGGGCTGAGTCAACTGGGTCAAATGGACTTAGTGCTGTCTCAATGAACTTTAAAATTTTGACTTAACCACCTATTCTTTGCTATTTTTTAACCAATAATATCTTTATTGACCTGCATTTTCTGAAAACCCAAATCAAAAAGTACTTTCCCAAGAGAAGTATTCTGAGACTCCAAGATGATTGTCATCACTTTTCCATCATGTGCTCCATCCCTGTGTTTATTCCCAGATCTCTATGATAGTTTCTTTTGCTTTTTGAACTCCTGCTCTTGAATTTTTTCTTCAACTCTTTGGACATATTTTCTTTTCTAGGATAACTGAGTCTTTTGAGCATCTATGTTTTTGTGCTGTAAGTATCTTTTGTGTTGCTAACTCTCTTCTCCTGCCATTGCTGCATACTCTAGAAGGCCATTTGGTACACAGCAGGTACTCATTAAACATGGACTAATCCAATGCCCATGTGTAAATGGTTACAAAGCAATCTACCATGTGTGAAAGGAATATATGTTTTTATTTTTTTTCCAATTCCTAGGGGGTTGTTGATAACCCTATAACTCTAATAATTCCCTGTAAGTTGCTTCTGTCATAGCAAAGATCTGTGAATCACTGACTTTGCTTGTGCTATTTTGCATTATACCCTATGTATTTCTGTAGTAGAATTAGTTCTAAGCCAAGAATATTTAAAAAAATATTATAAAGTCTAATCATGAGAAAAACCATCCCTACCTCATAAGTTGTACCTATGAGATGGTTTGCAATTTCTGATACCTTTTTAAAAGCAGTGAACCAAAAGTGCTGGTAAATGGGAGAAATGAGATGTATTTTCTGGATAGGTATGTGGGGTACCTGATCGTCCTTGACTTTTGTATACTGTCCCTGAGGTTTTAATATTCACTTTGTAACAGCCACACATTGAAAGGTCACAGGTGAAAAACTAATCACTAACTTCAATTATCTTTATTTTTTCCTGACCTTATATAATACTTGGAATTGCAAATAGATTTTAAATTAAAAAACCTTTCTTTTTGAAACTCTTGGTTTCATTCTTTGACTTCTCAGCAACTATACTTCGTTAGTGTATTGTTTTATCTCCACGATACTCCAAACAAATGAATACTCAGGCACCCTTGTACTAAACCCTTATGCTTGAACCACTGGGCTGGATAAGAATGATAAAAAGAAACAAAAGAATCATAACTATCTTCTAGGAAATCACAGTAGTTAAGATTAGTGATATATGGCTATGATAATTGCCGAAGAGGCTACTATGATCTGAATGTGTCCCCCAAATTCGTATGTTGAAACTTAATCACCAGTGTGATGGTTTTAAGAGGTAATTAAATCACGAGGGGTCTGCCTTTGGGAATGGGATTAATGTCTTGTAAAAGAGGCTTCCTGTAGTGATTGCTCTTCTGCCTTCTACCACATGAAGACACAGCAGAGAAAATGAAAGCTTCTAGGAAGAGAGAAAAAGTGCAAAAGAACTATGAAGGTGATCATGTGGAAAGTTCTTGAGAATCAAGGTTATCAAACAGAAAAACAAAAAACCAACTAGCAAATTATAAAGGTAGTGAGGGTGCAGGCCTGTGCCAAGCCGGGGACACTGTGAAGGTGTGACTGAAGGAGTCAGGGAAGAGGACGCTGACAAGTATCAGCGGGAGTCCTTTCCTGCAGGCCTTTACAGTGCCTGCAATGGAATCAAGATACGTTCATCAATTATTTTAACATATTTGAAAATGCGGCGTAACAGTTCATGGCGAAACTGGGTAAATGTGCAACCGCTTTCTTTTACCTTATGATACAGTTTAATTATGTTTTTAAGTCATAAAATTTATGTCACATTCTAAGCTTTCCTAGATGTGATTTTGCCATCCCCATCTGGTATTTCCTCCTTTCCTTTCTGATCGTTGTAATGTTGCCGTTTTTCCCTTCTGAAGGCCCTGTCGACTTAATTTCCCATTTCTGAGAAATGCTGAGCTCATATAAGGAATAGAAGCTTGAAATGAAAATTACAATTGAGGTTTATCATTACAAGAAACAACTCCGCATCTTCCCCCAAACAGCCTAAGGTGATCTGTGGAAATGGTTTGCTACTCACTTGACCCAGAAAACTCCACAAAATCATGCAAGTCAAGAGGCTCAGATCTTCATGGCCACTTTAAGAACACAGGTGAAACTGCCCTGGAGATCACAATATCAAGGGCATGCACAGAGGAAGAGCAGCAAGTATGTGAAAGCTGTATTATGCAGCCTTAAAGAAAGATGGAGACTTTTCCTCTTTCATCTTTACATGGGTGGAGCTGGAACATATCCTTCTTAGTAAAGTATCCCAAGAATGGAAGAAAAAGTACCCAATGTACTCAGCCTTACTATGAAACTAATTTAGGGCTTTCACATGAAAGCTATAACCCAGTTACAACCTAAGAATAAGGGAAAGGGGGAAAGG
>CAUYPK010025095.1:0-14903 GCA_963574355.1 Loris lydekkerianus
CTTAACAAAACCATCCTCTTATTTATTTGTTGTGGTAAGACATTTATACTATACTCTTAGTAGTTTTGAAATGTACCATTGCATTATGTATTTCTTCTAATAAAGTATCTCAAGAATGGAAAAAAAAAAAAAAAAAAAAAAAAAATATTGTCTGTAGTTGCTTTCACATTACACCTGTAGATTTTAGTCGCTGTGATGGAAAGCTTATGGCACTCCAATTCTAAAATTTACTTTGAGGCCTTTTACAGAAAAAGTTTGCTAACCTCTGCTATCGTCTCTTGAGAGCGTTTGATGTTAGAACACCCTGAGTGGGAGTGACTTCCCAGGATAGGATGCCCCGTCTGTGTGTTCTAAGACTCTTAGCAGAGAAGTGTCTCTTAGAAGTGCAGGTGGTAGGGCAGGGGGAGGAGGGAGAGAAGGAGAATGAGTTGTTAAACTTCTGCCTTCTCAATCTGCAAACAGGTCTTGAAAGGCTGAGATGCGATGTGTCTGCTCCACATCCACAGGGCTCAAGGGGCCTGGGGTGGGGTGAGGCTGGAAACTGAAGACCCACTTTGCTTCTGACCAAGTGTCACCACCCAATTTAATTCGGATGTGCCAACAACAATCGATACGATAAAAGAGTGAGATCTGAAGGAGAAGACTCGAGTCAGGATCTTTCCCATGCTGACTGTGTCAAATCACTTGACTTAGAACCTGTCTTCTGAGCTCATCTTCTCACTTGTCAACTAGGAAGGGAAATAGTGTAACTTTATAGATTTCATGTGTTAGATAAGAAAAATGTGCCAAAGTACTTTGAAAACCATAGTTCTCTCCAACCAGTTCTTACATAACAGTTACAATAGTCATTATGTAATAATACGATGGGCCTTGATAAGCTACTGTTTTTATGAAGGTACAAACTCTGGTCTCTTGAGATCTGGCTCTGACAGAGGGTCATACATCTTAGAGGAATTTTTGACAAAGCTGAATGCATGGAGGCCATGATCTTTGAAACTATGTAACCAATCATCCTCAAAATCCAGTAGCATGGAACTATAAGCATTAATGTATTGTTTATACATTTACTGGTCAGCTAGAGTTCCATTGATCTAGAATTAGCTCAGCTGGGCTTGGCTGGGAGCTGCAGGTCTTGTCCAAGGAAGATGTGTTGCTTATTCTCTTCAGACCAGCAGGTTCCCAAAGCATGCTCTTTTCACAGTGACAGTACAGACTCACTCTGCTTACATCACTTCTGTTAACATCCTTTGGCTATAGCAAGAGAGAGGACACACTCCTCTCACCAAATGGCCAAGGCCAACAACCATGGGTGAGGGAAGGGCATACTCCTCACTGAAGGTCATTTATTGAGAAATAATCTGCGATAGAGGCCATGTTAGCAAAGCAGTGCCTAGTGTAGGCTCAAGCTACTGGATCAAATTGTTTAAATACACTGCCATTTTTTACAATTTTAGTTGATTGTCACTGGAGTTGGGTTGTGCATCCATTTGCCAGTGTGAGGAGCAGCTCACCCCAGACCTCTCATTCACATTTTCTCACATCTACACCCTGTCAAGCAAAGAAAAACGCACAATTTCTCCAATAACTCACATGCATTGATCAAATTTTATTTAAAAATCTGCACTATTGAAGAAGAAATGTGGGTATTTCAGGGGGAAACATAGGTGTGAAGAAGAGGCAGGAAGATTAAGGATGACGGCAACAGGAGGCAAAAGGAGCCAGGACCAAAATCAGATTTCAGCAAGAGCTGAGGTCACCTTAAATAAGAATGACAGCCATGGGCAGGGGGTCCCAATTAATTAATTACACCTTAATTGAAAAGCTGTCTCTGTTCTTGTACTGTCCTCTCTGTCCTCCAGGGCTGCAGGGAATGCTGTGACGTCTGGGGAAGGGCAGGGGTAAAGCCAGTGCTCAGGGCTTCTCTGTTTCACTCTCCCTTCCTGACACTCTGCAAGAGGTAAGGGTAAGGTTACCACAGGATCAACAGCTTCATACATATGCAGAAGAAAGACAAATCAACCAGAAATTAAAAAAAAAAAAAATTAAAATATAAATAGACTTGTTTCCAGGATTTGCAATGAATACTTGACTCAGCCTGAAGATTAATCAGCGATGGGTAATTATACTTTCACACACACAGATCCATGCACACAAAAAAGATAACCCTGGTCCCCTGTAAACAACATGAATGCAAAACAGTATGAATTTGGGGGTTCAAACAGAGGTGAAGTCACCGGAAGCTCCTTGCTGAGTGTGAGAGTTGATTCATATCTGCTGCTAAGCCACCAGCCCAGGCACAGGCCTTGGGTAGAGCATCACTGGTGTCTGCAAGCACACTCTTTTCTCCCTCCCTCCCTTCCTCTTATCTGCCTTTATTTTTCTGCATTTTTCTTCTGAATTTTTTTATTTTTTTTCCTGCCAAAGGAGTTAAGCAATCCATCAATTCATGGACGTTTATGAAGTTTTCATCGCTGTGCCAAGTTTCTCAATAGACAATAACGTGAAGAAGCCTCAACCCCGTCCTGGAGGAACTCACAGTCTAGAGCAGTTTTCTCAACTGGGGGTCATTTTGCCCCTACAGGAGACATTTTGGTTGTCAGTAGCTTTGGGTGGATGTTTAAACCGCTATACATCCTGCAAGACACAGGAAAGCTCTCCAAACAGAATTATCAGACCGTTAAGTGTCAACAGCGCTAAGGCTGGGTGCCTTGGTGTAGAGGAAGAGCCAAACTGCAGACACATTCAAAGGCAACTCACTTCCAGGCTGTGCAGAAGAAAGCCCAAATGTACTATGGTATTTGGACTTGGGCTAACCGTCCATCTTGTTTCTCTCTCTGGTTTCTGGCTCTTTCTAGCCCTGCAGGCTCCCAGGTTTTCTGCCACCTTTGAGAATGTCAGTTTTTTGATCATAGTTGCAGCCTTAGAAATAATGCCCCTATCCCCTAATGCACCTTGTGCTGGCTTAGTACTTAGCTAGCTAGCTATCCATCTATCAGTCCATCCCTCCATTCATTTAACCAGACATCAGTATTCTTTTGACACTGCTAAAATTGCTCAGACTCTACTAGACACATCTAACTCTCAGACAAACTTCTTGGGAGGGGAAAACAATCTATATGGATTATGTGCATCAGAAAAGACCATGAGCTGTGCATTCTGTGAGTGGTTTTGCCTAATCCCCATAGGCAGTGTGCCAATTTCCTTCTCTTGTTAATTCCCCATGCGCTCAGTGGGACCCCTCCCTCCACGCTTTGTGTTATTCCTCAAGATACACACCCAAGCATTTGGCCTGATCCGCTGGGGGAGGGACGGGGGTGGGAGTGAGGAGGAAGGTTAGGATGGTAGTATCCTGCCTCTGCCCCACACTGGTTTTGTAGCTTTGGGCAAATCTCTCAAACTTTCTGCGCATTAGTTTTCTCATTTGTACAATGAGGTTAATAATGGCACTTTACTAAAGGACTCCCAGTAAGGATTTATTGAGTCTATACACAAAAAAGCACTTAGAACAGTGCCTGGCACATAGTAAGAGCTCAAAAAAAATCAACCATCATTATCAATTATCATCACACTGCGAGAGTAGTCATGAAAAATTCTATTAAGTGCCAGAGGCCTAGAGAGAAGCAGTGAAACCCTATATTTAGCAGGGAGACCCCTAGGGTGCCCCTTCTTTCATCACCAACTGTTCAAATACCATTTCTCAACCCCAGCACTATTGACATGTAAGTCCAGATCATTCTTTATTGTGAGGGGACTCTCCTGTGCATTGTAGGAGGCTCAGCACCATCCTTGGCCTTCACCCACTAAATGTAATAGCACCTACCCCCAGTCATGACAAGCCACATCCCAAGACAATGCTAAGTCTCCCCTGGAGGGTGAAAATCCCCTGATTGAGAATTAATATCTTAATAATTATAAAAATTAATATCATCATCATCATCATGTACAAAGAATTGCAATTTCCCTTTTGACTTGGTATGGTGGCATCTTATATAGGCTTCACATATATGGAGATGCATTGAAAATACTTTTCTCCTGCAAAATTGAAGACCCCTTCCCACACCAGTCTGGCTGGCCAGTCCCTCTGAGGCAGTAAGCCTCAGTTCAACATAGTTACCAGGAGGGGGATGGGTCACATTCAGAAGAGTAAGTTCCTTCCCAAGCAGAGACACCTGAGAATCTTGAGATTAATTCATATATTCTGCCCAATTATGATGATAATATAAACACGAGTTCAGAGAAATAACAATATAAATATGTATTAATCAGTAATCACTTACACGTATGTCTCTATCAGACTTTCGGTCAAACCCGTCTTGGCTGAAGGCCACGTGGCAGTTACTACTGAAGAAAATTTAAGCAGGTTACTTATTCACTCTAAGTCTCCATTACCTCCTCTGTAAAATTGGGCTAATAATTGCACCCACCTTGTAAAGATTGAGTAAGAGGACCCACGTGCAGAACTTAGTACAGTATGAGGCACAAAGGAAATATTCAGTAAGTTTCCACTATCATTGTTGCTAAAAAGTGAAAAATGGTAAGTAAAACATTTTAAAATAAGCATAACACATGGGCAAAGATTGGTGCTTTTTTCTGTCTATTTTGAACTGTTTTCAGGTGCTATTTAACTAAATTTGGGACTTCCAACTGTACTGGGTTGAATAGCGTCTCCCCTAAATGTATGTCCACTCTGAACCTCAGTACGTAACCTTATTTAGAAAGAGGATTCTTGAAGAAGTGATTAGTTAAATGAGGCCTTACTGGATTAAAGTGGGCCCTACGTCCATTGACTGGGCCTTATATGGAGCCATGGTAGGAGACAGACACGGGGGAACGAAGGCCGTATGAAAATGGAAACTGGACACCAGTATTTCTGGCAACTACCAAAAGTTAGAAGAGAGAAAGAAGGATTCTTCCCTGGAGGCTGGAAGGGAGTTAGGCCCTGTAAAAACCTTGATTTCAGACATCTGGCCTCCAGAACTATGAGATAATGAATTTCTGCTATTTTAAGCCATGCAGTGCATGGTACTAAGAAACAAGTTTAATTCACCTTCCTCCTCTACCTTTTAGGACTTCTCTGGTGGGTGCTGCTCTTTCTTGACTTAGGAAAAAATAAATTCCCCCGTGGATATTTTATTCATCTGCCAGCATCCCTTTTAATTGTTTTATTCTGTTAAATGAGCTTAAGGATACAGTCACTCCAAGCAAGCTCTGGTATTCCTTTCCAGGCAGAGGAGCTCCGTTGACCGTATTTCATCCCATCCCTCCCTGTTCCACTATATTTTCTTATTTCAAACTGCCCCCGAAAGAAGCATGGTGGTCACGTTCTTCTCACCTTCTGATCACAATCCAAGTTAACTTAGTTACACTTGGCACCCTCCTACAGATACGTGTCCCCCTTAGTTACCTTCTGCTTGTCTTCTTTCTGATCAATGGATCCTCTCCACTGAATCGACTGTTTATTCACCCCAAAGCTTGACCAGTTTACAAAGACTCACACCTCTGACAAAAATCACTGTTGACATCAATAGCTCTATAAATAGATGTTACCATTTTCCCACTGACCCTAAAGTAAAATAAAGCATTCATAGAATCCTAGGTCTGGGAGGAACTGTAGAGATCCATTTCTTCCAGCATTCCCCACCCTCTGCCTCCCCCTGGTCAATGCATGATTTTTCTCTACACCATTCTTATCAAGTAGACATTCAGTCATCGCTTTCAAACCTCCAGTGATGGGAAATTCACTGCTTCTTACAACTGTCCATTTTATCTTTAGATATTTTCTAGTATTAGGAAACTCTTTACACTGATATAAAATCTGTCTATCATTCTAGCCACTGATTCTGGTTTGGTCCTCAGAGCCCAAACAAAATTATACTCATCTTTCTTCTTAGGCACTCATATCTAACAATAGTGATTTAAAATTCTCTGCCCCCACCTCCTGAATGGTTTATTATTTTTTTACTCCAGCCTGAACTACTCTTATTCTTTCAGTTATTCATAGTGTCTTTCAAGTCCCTAACCATTTAAAGGCAATCTTTGTTGAACACATTCCAAGTTACATATATTTTTAAAGTATTTTAAAAGTATACACAGCATTTGTAGTAATTCTATAGGAACATGGGAGACTGGATCATATAGAAACTTTTTTTTTTTTTTTTTTTTTTGAGACAAAGTCTTACTATGTCACCCTGGGTAGAGTACCGTCGCATCACAGCTCACAGCAACCTCAAACTCTTAGACTTAAGAGATTCTCTTGCCTCAGCTTCCCAAGTAGCTGGGACTATAGCCACAATAGCTATTTTTTCTATAAATAGATGTTACCATTTTCCCACTGACCCTAAAGTTGTAGTTGTTTAGTTGGCCCAGGCCAGGTTTGAACCCACTACCCTCAGTGTATGTGGCTGGCGCCATAACCACTGTGCTACAGGTGCTGAGCCCATATAGAAACATTTTTAAAAGACCTAGTTTTCTATGAGTTTCATCATGAAGAAGAATGAAACCCTAGTGGAAGAAGAGAAGATGTGAAAGAGCTAATGAAGAGTAAAATAAATCACAAGACATTCAAGGAAAGGGTTGGAAAAGATTCACTGAGAGCAAATCGGGCTTTGGAGCAATGTGGACATGGAAGTAGTTTAGGGATTTAAAGTGTTTTTAGCTCAACCTGTGTTTGAGTTGGTATTCCAGTTATTCTTGCTGTGCAACAAACTACCCCAGACTTGGTGGTATAAAAACAATCACAGTTTACTGTGACAAGTTTTGTGAGCTGAGAATTTGGGCTGAGCTGATGGGGATGTTTCTGCCTCACTATGCCTGGGTCTTCAGCTAGGAAAACTCCTGTGCTGGAAGGACTGAGAATCTGGGAATAGGAAGTGGGGAGCCTCATCACATGTCCAGTGGTGTGACTCTTGTATGCAACAAATATCTGGCCTGAGTTTTGTATCCAGTCAGCTAACCTATGCCTCTTTAGAGGACAGTTTAAGCCATTCACATTAATGGAGAATATTGATAAGTCTGGTGAAATTTGGGGTATCAAGTTTTTCAAAAGTCCAGTGGACATTTTTAATCCTTTTGCCAGTGTGGAAGTTGGAGTTTGATCCGAAGTCTCTGAGTGAGTTTACTTTTGTGGTATAGGATTGGGTTGGTCATTATGGAGGATAGGTCTGAGAATATCCTGAAGAGCTGGTTTGGTTATGGCAAATTTCTTCAACATATGAATGTCATTAAAGTATTTGATTTCTCCATCATAAATGAAACTCAGTTTAGCTGATACAAGATCCGGGGTTGAAAGTTATTTTGCTTTAGGAGATTAAAAGTCGATGACCAACCTCTTCTGTCTGGAAAAGTTTCAGCAGAGGGATCTGTAGTCATTCTAATATTCTTCCCTTTGTAGGTAATGGCTTTCTTTCACCTGGCAGCTTTGAGAATTTTCTCCTTCTTATTAACTTTAGTGAAGTTGATTATGATATCCCTGGGGGGTGTCTTATTGGAGTTGAGTCATGCTGGGGTTATGAAGCTGTCTTCTATCTGAATTTCAGAATCTCTAGGCATGTCTGGAAAATTCTCTTTCATAATTTCATGCAGAAGGGCCTCTGTGTGCAGCGAGGCCACTTTATCAGTTTCAGGAATTCCGATTATTCAGATATTGGCCTTCTTCGAATTATCCCAGAGCTCTCTGAGAGAATGATCTGTTTTTGCTCTCCATTTCTCTTCCTCTTTGAGAGTTTGGGAGCATTCAAAGGCTTTATCTTCACTGTCAGAAATCCTTTCTTCTGCTTGCTCCATTCTTTTGCTGAGGGATTCTACTGTATTTTTCATATCTTTGAGGGCTGCAAATTCTTGCTTCAATGTGTCTAAGTCTTTGGTGGTTTTGTCTTTAAATTCATTAAATTCTTGAGACAACTTTTGAATTTCTCCTTGAATTTTTAATTCCCCTTTATTAATCTTGTCTGCAATCCAAATTCTGAATTTGATTTCTGACATCTCAGCCAGTTGTTTATGAATGGGATCTTCAATTACATCTGCCATATCTTTCCTTGGGGGGGGGGGATCTATTCTGGTTACTCATGTTACCAGAGTTTTTCTGCTGATTCTGCCCCATGGTTGTTTTATTCCCTTTGATTTTTTCCCCTGGGGCTTTCTTGAGGGCCCTTACAGTGTTGTGGTCTGAGAAACTGGGGCCCTGTCTGGTGTGGTGGGGCTAAGTGGTTCTGTCTTGTTTTCAGCTGGTTTCTGTTCAACCCTAGTGAAACATTTACTCTGGGTTGAAGTCTGAGCTCTGGAGAAAAACCAGCAATTAAGTCACCATGCCCACCATTGACAACAATTGGAGAAGGAAATTCAAACCTTCCTACAACTGCACACCCAGGGCACCACCTAAAAAGTCCTCAGTCTATTGGTTCAGTTCAAAAGGTCCAAATCAATTGTCTCAGTTGGCACCTGTCTCAGGTGGAAGATTTCAAGAGGTCTCTGGGAACTGGATCACAGGTGTCTGGTGACTACTCTGATATGGCTTGCTCCAGTGCTGCGTGGAGTCAGGAGGACTCCCAGTAAATAGATCAGTCTGGGAAGGTTGATGCCTCCTTCCCCACCTTGCCCCTCTGTCAGACCCAGTCACTTATATCCCTGCAGATGGCTGACCCAGTTACCTGTAGTGAACAGATACTCCAGGGGTTTGCACCTGCCTGAATCGCAAGAAAATCTGCCAGGCCTCTGCACTCCGCCGCTATCTAGCAGGAGGAGGTGAGGCCTGACATCCTCGGGTGCTTGATGAAGGTCGCAGGGTGTTCACTCAGGCCCAGCCCTGCCCCTGATCGATGTTACTGACAGAACAGAACAGAACAGAACAGAACAACTTTGTGGGATTCTGTCTCTGTTCCTGCTAAATTCGCCTGCAGAAGAGAAGCTGTTCTGAGTTCCAATGTCCTGTCTTTGCTGCTGGAGGTTTGTATTTGGTTACCTCTCTGAGTCAGCCCCGCCCTGGAAGCTTCCTGGGTTTGTGAGTCGCCTCAGGCAAATCCTTTACTCAAGGGTGGCCTCCTCTGGTTGCCCAGAGAGACAGGGGGTGTGGCTTCAGAATATCCAGGAGTGAGCTGTTTTGCTTTTGTTTGCATCCTTGTGGTTGCAGCTGACCTCAGCGGGGTTGATGTGCGTTCTTCAACCTTCTCTCTTGGTGAAGCTCAAATCCACCAGGTTACTTGCTAAATTTTCGTCCCTTAACTCTCCTTCTGGATGGGAGCCTCTGTGGAAAGCTGGCTTCAGTCTGCCATCTTCGACATAAATATTTTGACTGGAGTTTCCAAGGAGGCAGTCTTCTTGCAGAGCAGCCCACATAGGTCGTCAGCCTCCCTCGACATCCCCCACACCAACCCCCCCCCCCCAGACATTTTCAACTGTTGGAGCACACTGTGCTGTCAGAGGATCTGGTCATCTCCCAGGTCTCTGGGGAAGAATGAGGAAGAGGTTGTCATTGCTTCTGAGCCATGGAGGTCCACGCCTGGAGCAGAGCAGCATCACATTTAGTTCTGATTCCTCAGATGCATCACAAAATTTGACAGCAGGCGGTTGTTCTAGATATTCCAAGAGACATGGCTGCCACAGTCACCTTGGTACATCCATCCCCAGGCAGGTCTGCAAATCAGGACCAGAAGAAGTCTAGAGAGCAGCTGAGGACACATCACGCATCTCTCAGATTGCACAGTATCCTAGCATCCTCCTTAGGACCTGTGGGTCACAGAGTGGCAGACACTGTAGCAGTCACCTGGGCCTCCTAGAGTACAGGAGCAAATACAGCAGAAGCGGATTCAATTCTCCACAAACTTATTTTTGTCAACAAATTTTTCTGTTCTTATATTTTCCCACGTTTAAGCCTAGACTAGAAAACTCCTATAGTCTCCAAAGTGAACTGGATCTAATGTCAGTTAATCCTCAGGGAAGAGAGAAGGGCTAGAGCACTGGTACTACTATCATCACTATTACTTATATCCAATGACTGCTTGAAACACTCACGGCCTAGGCATCATTTACATATGAACTCATACAGTCAGATAAACCCTAAGAGGTAGGAACTCATAGTATTTCCATTTTGCAGATAAGTAAACTGAGATTTAGAGAGGTTAGGTAGAAAAAGGCAGAGTTCTTATGTCTCTGACTCCAAAGTTGGTGCTCTGATTCACTGGACTGCCCCACACACCCATAAAATACTCACATTAATTTGCAATATCCCTGGCTATATACCCTTCAGAAAGTAAATGAATCAGGCTAAGATCAGCCTTCAACTAAATTAAGCTGAGACCGTGGATGCCATTCTAAATCCACCCACAGCCACGACAGTTACCAAGAGGAAGGACTAGCTCCTGGTACCCCCAGGGGTCTAATGACCAATAACCTGAGGCTTTGCAGAAAGTAGACTCTACCAACCCAACCCAACTGAGCCACAACCAGCACCACAGGCAGAAGACAAAAGCAGAAAATATACATAGTCCCTAAAGTCTATTTGCTGGGACAAGTTTAATGTTACCCCAGATGAGAGACTGGGGCACAATATACTGAAAGCCTAACAGGGGTAACCAATCGCAGTGCATGGTATGAGCACTCTAGACCAATAAGCCCTCAGGTTCTCCTTTCCTGATTTCCCTGCTCTGGTTTGTGTGTTCTCCCTCCCATTCTGGTCTCTGCCTCAGGCACAGCTCTACACACTTACCAGAGACTCCCAGTCATGTTCAAGCTGTTTATGTAACACCTTTGACTATGCACTGGATAAAACCCTACTAGCTCCACTCCTGATCCCTTGGACAAGATGATTGCCTATCCCACTACACAGAAAGGATACATAACTCCAGATTCCATTTTCTCCTGGGCATAATTCCCAAGATGAGGCTCAGCAAGCTATTTATACAGTTACTTTTAGGCTAAACCTAATTTAAAAGCAAAACCCAAAATCTAAGAGAAGCAGCCAGGCTTTTCCAACTTTTTCATTAACTTAAGTAGATCCTAAAGGCTTAAAAGCAAGAGTGGGTTATAAAGTTTGTTTAACATCCAACAATCAATACAAGGTCCTCAAACTGCAGCCCGTGGGCCACATGAGGCAGTGTGATTGTATTTGTTCCCATTCTGTTTTTTTTTTACTTCAAAATAAGATATGTGCAGTGTGCACAGGAATTTGTTCATAGGTTTTTTGTTTTTTTTTTTAACTATAGTCCAGCCCTCCAACAGTCTGAGGGACAGTGAACTGGCCCCCTGTTTTAAAAGTTTGAGGACCCATAGAAAAGTATAAAAACTACATGATCATCTCAAGAAATGCAGAGAAAGCATTTGACAAAATCCACATACATTCATGGTAAAATAGTTTCAATGTTTATCACATAGTCATTATTGCATTATCAAGATCATGTGGTACTGGCATAAGAACAGCTGTGGGTAGACCAATGGAACAAAATTGAGAGTCCAGAAATAAACCATCATTTTTATGGTCAAATGATTTCAGACATGTACGCCAAGACAATTCAATGGGGGAAAGAATAATCTTTTAAGAAACGATGCTAAGACAACTGTGTATCCAAATTGGACCCCTACTTCCCACTATACACAAAAATTTACTGAAAATGTAGAAACTAAAACTAAAAAACTCCCAGAATAAAATGCAGGCATAAATCTTTGTAATTCTAGGTTGTTACATGGTTTCTTAGATATGATACCAAAAGCACAAACAACAACAACAAAAACACATAAATTAGACGTTATCAGAATTAAATCTTATGTGTATCAAATTGATGCCATCAAGAAAGAGTCCACCCATGACACCATTACACCACCTCCCTCTCCCTCTCCCAGCCTCTCAGTCCACAGGAGTCAGGTGCAGGGGCACCACTTCACCTGGACCAGGCTCCATGTGAGCAGATAAGGAAAGCGAGAGGCTGGAATGAACCCCATAGTGCTGGACTGCAGTCACAGGGAGCAACACCGATGTATGATTTTAATATACAAAAATAGAAATAAACATGTGTATGTGTGCCTAACAAAAAAAAAAAAGAAAGAAAGAAAAAGAAAGAAAAAGAAAGAGTCCAGTTTCTCCTTTGGGAGTAATTCCCAGGACTAGGCTGGAAAGTGAAAAAAATCTTGAAAATGATATTTTTGTGGATAAACCCTCTGGATATATTGTATCCAGAATATACAAAGAACATTAATAGGGCCAGGCGCAGTGGCTTACGCCTGCAATCCTAGCACTCTGGGAAGCCAAGGTGGGTAGATTGCCTGAGCTCACAGGTTTGAGACCAGCCTGAGCCAGAGCGAGACCCCGTCTCTAAAACTAGCTGGACATCGTGGTGGGCACCTATAGTCCCAGTTACTTGGGAGGCTGAAGCAAGAGAATTGCTTGAGCCCAAGAGTTTGAGGTTGCTGTGAGCTGTGACACCATAGCACTCTACTGAGGGCAACAACGTGAGACTCCATCTCAAAAAAAAAAAAAAAGAAAGAAAGAATATTTATAACCTCCTAATAAAAAACAACCCAATTTAAAAATAGGCGAAGTATTTTAACAGACATTTCTCCAAAGAAGATATACAAGTGGCCAATACACACATAAAAAGATGTCCAACATCATTAATTATTAGTGAAAGGCAAATCACAATCACAATGAGATGCCACTTCACACTTACTAGGATGGTTATAACCAAAAAGACAGACAATAACAAATATTGGTGAGGATGTAGAGAAACTGGAACCTTTGGAAACAACTGTGGACTGTAAAATGATACAACCAAGTTGGAAAACAGCTGGAAAGTTCCTCAAAAGATTAAGCATATAATTACTATAGCCTATCAATTTCACTACTCACTGTACACTCAAAATCAACAAAAGCTTATGTCCACACAAAAACTTGTACACTAATATTCATAGCAATATTATTCATAATAGTCAAAAAGTGAGAAAAAAGAAAGTGAGAAACCACCCAAATTTCCAATAAATGAGGAATGGGTATACAAAATAAAGTATATTCATACAACTTAATAATCTGGCAATAAAAAAGAACAAATTGCTGATACATGCTATGACACAGAAGAACTTTGAACACATTATACTAAATGAAAGAAGCCAGATATAAAACAACTATATACAGACTATATGATTCCATTTGTATGGAACGTTCAGAATAGAAATAGAAAGTAGTTTAGTGCCTGAGAATGGGTGAGGAGAGGGAGCAAGAGAAAGAATGACTGCTAACATAATTTCTTGTGTGGATTGTTGAAAACATTTTAAAATGAAATTGTGATGTAAGTTTTTCTAAAAAAGTTTTTAATTTAAAAAAAAGGGATTGATGGAAACCTAAGAAAAGTGGCTGATGGCATGCTGAAGTTCAGGTTTCTCCACCAGGTTGAAGACCAAGTACCAGGTGGAATATGCGAAGATAAGCCCACCCTTTTTCACTCAAACGTCATATAAACTCATATGACTCTAAGTTACATAGTCATAAGCTTTCAAAAATCCCCATCTCTGTCAGTAGCCTACTGTAGGATTTGTTCACATCAAAACGTGTACATTATTTTCTCAATAACTTTCCCTTGGCCTTTTTGCCTGTACAAGTGTTAAGCTATATGAAAACAAGAAAAGAAAAATGTTAAATGTGTTTACACTACTATAAACCCATCCAAACACACCTGAAGCACGCGTGAAAAAGCCACCAGGGTGCGCTAGAGCGTGGAATGAGGGGGCTCATTCCACCTGGCAAGGACCACTCCTGCGTCTCTCATCCTCACTCTATATTCACTGACATCACGTTGGTGGCTTGAAATTGGCCATAGTTTTAGAACGACATCCACCTCAGCTTAATTTAGTCCAAGACACCTCGTGGTTTGAGCTGTTTCCTCTGGAAAGGCCTTTCAGTCAGGGGTTGTGTGAACTAATGTGGGTGTTGGATGAGCTCGCGGAGGCAGTCCAGTGATTGAAGCATCTACTTTGGAGTCAGAGGCAGGAGCTCTAGCCGTAGCTCTGCCATTTACTACTCATTTCACCTCTTTTTCCAGAAAGCTGGTTCACCGTACTGCAGTGGCAGCTTTAGGAAAGCCTCTCATTTTAATGGCATCATAGCTCACAGCTTGACTTAAGGACCACAGTCAGGAAATAAAGAAGATGTCATTTTGAAGACAGTGTCTGTCACTCTAAATTGTCCTGCAGCCCACAGGAGTCCTAGAGGAGAGGCTGTAATAAACAGCAGGTGAAACCTGAAACCTTAAAGATTCCTGAGCCAATGGAACAAGAGCCCAGGGTAGCCCTGAGGGTCCCTCACCAGTGCTCAACTAGCAGAAGCTGGCTCAACTTGTGGAACACTCTGCAGAATCCAGTGGACCCTCCTGAAGCTACATATGGAATAATTGGGGGGAGAGGGGGCGGAGAAGACAGCCATCTGCAAACTTGAGAACTGATTTGCACACAGATGTTATGGGTCTGTTGGCTCATTCTTATTCTCTGTGATCCCTGCTGCCTCTTCTCCAAAGCCCAAGAGACAAACCCTTAGGTCTGACTAAGGATGGGATGATTCTTTTTGTTTGTTTGTTTGTTTGTTTGTTTGTTTTGTTTTTTATTAAGCCATATACATAGATCATGAACAGCCTTACTCACAAGTAATTCATATACCATACAATTCGCCCTTTTCAAGTGTATAATTTGATGGGTTTTAGTATATTCACAGTATACAACCATCACCACTGTGCAATTTTAGAACATTTTCATCACACCAAAAAGAAATCCCATACACACTGGCAGTCACTATCCATTTCTCCTTCCTCCAGCCCCTGGCAACTACTAACCTACCGTATATACTCGAGTATAAGCCGAGTTTTTTGGGGCCCAAAATTGTGGTGATTTTTGGTTTTTGTGGACCAAATTTTTTGCGCAAAAAATCGGCGTAT
>CAUYPK010025098.1:0-16436 GCA_963574355.1 Loris lydekkerianus
AGAGTTTGACCTCCTTTGCTCCCATTTGGATTCCCTTTATTTCCTTGTCTTGCCTAATTGTATTGGCTAGAACTTCCAGCACTACATTGGATAGTAAAGGTGACAGAGGACAACCTTGCCTGGTTCCAGTTCTAAGAGGAAAAGCTTTCAGTTCTACTCCATTCAGTAAAATATTAGCTGTGGGTTTGTCATAGATAGCTTCAATCAGTTTTAGAAATGTGCCACCTATGCCTATACTCTTCTGTGTTCTAATTAGAAAAGGATGCTGGATTTTATTGAATGCTTCTTCTGCATCTATTGAGAGGATCATATGATCTTTATTTTTGCCTCTATTAATACAGTGGATAACATTTATAGACTTGCGTATGTTAAACCAGCCTTGCATCCCTGGGATAAAACCTACTTGATCATGATGTATGACTTTTTTTGATGATAAGCTGTAATCTATTGGCTAGGATTTTGTTGAGAATTTTTGCATCTATATTAATGAATGAAATTGGTCTGGAATTCTCCTTTTTTGGTTGGGTCTTTTCCTGCTTTTGGTATCAGGGTGATGTTTGCTTCATAGAACATGTTGGGGAAGATTCCTTCTTCCTCAATTTTTTGGAATAATTTCTGCACTACAGGAATAAGCTCTTCCTATAAGGTTTGATAGAATTCTGGTGTGAAGTCATCTGGACCAGGGCATTTTTTGGTTGGAAACTTTTTTATTGTTTCTTTAATCTCAATGCTAGAAATTGGTCTGTTCAGGAGCTCTATTTCTTCCTGGCTAAGTCTAGGGAGAGGGTGTGATTCCAAATATTGATCCATTTCCTTCACATTGTCAAATTTCTGGGCATAGAGTTTCTGGTATTATTCAAAGATGATCTCTCGTATCTCTGTGGGATCAGTTGTTATTTCCCCTTTATCATTTCTGATTGAGGTTACTAGAGATTTTACTTTTCTATTTCTTGTTAGTCTGGCCAATGGTTTATCTATTTTATTTATTTTTTCAAAAAACCAAGTGTTTGTTTCATTCATTTTCTGAATGATTTTTTTGTTTTCCATTTCATTGATCTCTGATTTGATTTTGGATATTTCTTTTCTTCTACTGGGTTTAGGCTTAGATTGTTCTTCTTTTTCCAATCCCATAAGATGGCTTGTGAGTTTGTTGATGTGCTCTCTTTCTGTCTTTTGAATGTAGGCATCTAAAGTGATCAATTTTCCTCTCAAAACTGCTTTTGCAGTATCCCACAGGTTTTGGTAGCTTGTGAATTCATTGATGTTATGCTCAAGGAAGTTAATTATTCTCTGTTTTATTTCTTCCTGCACCCATCTGTTATTCAACAGAAGATTATATAATTTCCATGCCTTTGTGTGGGGTTGAATATTTTTGTTAGAGTTGAGTTCCACCTTTAGTGCCTTATGTTCTGAGAAGATACAAGGTAAAATTTCGATTCTTTGTATTCTTTTTATATTTGTTTTGTGTCCCAGGATATGATCAATTTTGGAGAATGTTCCATGGGGTGATGAGAAGAATGTATATTCTTTATCTTTGGGATGGGGTGTTCTATATGTGTCTATCATGCACAGTTGTTCTAGGGTCTCATTTGAATCTCTTATATCTTTGTTTAATTTCTGTTTAGAGGATCTGTCCAGCTCTGTAAGAGGAGTGTCCCCTGTTATTGTGGTGTTATAGGTGTCACCTATATCAATATGATATAGATATCATATTGCTCAGACTAAGTAAGATCTGTTTCAAGAATCTGGGAGCATTTAAATTGGGTGCATAAATATTTAGAATTGAAATGTCTTCTTGTTGTATTTTTCCCTTGACCAATATAAAGTGACCATCTTTGTCTTTTTTGACTTTAGTTGCTTTCAATCCACATGTATCTGAAAATAAGATTGCAACTCCTCTTTTCTTCTGAATTCCATTTGCCTGAAAAATTATCTTCCAACCCTTAACTTGGAGTTTTAATCTGTCTTTTGAAGCCAGGTATGTTTCTTGCAGACAGCAAATGGATGGCTTTTGTTTTTTAATCTTGTCAGCCAATCTATGTCTCTTCAGTGGGGAATTCAAGCCATTAACATTTATTGAGATAATTGATAAGTGTGGTAGTATTCTATTCATCTTATTTTGTGAGAGTCCATTGCTTAGTTTTATCTTTTGCATCAGTATGGAGGTTAGGTTCTGTGCTTTAATTACTGAGTTCTTACTTTGCTGCTGATCCATTGTGATGGTCAGTGTGTAGAACAGGTTGAAGTATTTCCTGTAAAGCTGGTCTCGTTGTGGCAAATTTCCTCAATGTTTGTATATCCATAAATGATTTGATTTCTCTTTCAATTTTAAAGCTTAGCTTAGCAAGGTACAGAATTCTGGGCTGGAAATTGCTCTGTTTAAGTAAATTAAAGATAGATGACCATTGTCTTCTTGCTTGGAAAGTTTCATTAGAGAAGTCTGCAGTCACTCTGATGGGTTTGCCCCTGTAGGTCAACTGGTGCTTACTCCTGGCAGCTTGCAGAATCTTTTCTTTTGTCTTGACTTTGGACAAGTTCATCACAATGTGTCTTGGAGAAGCTCGGTTAGAGTTGAGGTGACCTGGGGTCCGATATCCTGCCTTCTTTTTTGAATTTAACAATACTTATTAAACATTTCCAAGTAAGTACCACAACTGTTAGCTGACCCTTTGACTTAATTCAGTGCTTATATGACACTATTTGATAGTATTTTTCAGCACCCAAATTTGGCAAACTTAAAAGATACTCTGTTAATACCAACTTCAAAAATTGATTCATTCACTAAATGGTGGTCTATATATACAGGCATACCTTGGACATACTGTGTGTTTGCTTTCAGACAACCATGCTAAAATGAAAATTGCAATAAAGTGAACTATGAATTTTTTGGTTTCCCACTGCATATAAAAGTTTCTACTACACTACAATCTATTTAAATATGCAATAACATTATGTCTTAAAAAGCATTTTACATGCCTTAATTAAAAAATATTTTATCACTAGAAAAAAAAAATGGCTTTTAAGTCATTTCCAAATGAGGTTACACATACAATCACAGAGACAGCCTGACAGGATTGAAAGGAAGGGGCCTTCTTCACATAATTCTGACACTTGGGTCATACAACTGGACCACACTCCCTGTAGCAAACCACAAATTAACATTTTATAAATCCTGTAATTAACTCATGAATAGTACAAGTCTATGTTCCTGGTATTAAAAGCATTAAGTTGTTAAAAGTAAACATTTAAAGTATACCACTGTTTTCGTAACTCTCCTCTGGCATTTTTTCATTTTTCAATATATTAAGAGCCTCAAAAAAATGGAAGTGGACCAGATCTCTAAACAGCCTTGAATGGGGCTTGTTAAAAAGGCTTCTTTTCACGGTAGGCTAGAGGCCTGGTGAGCAGAGGACGCCGTTGGCACCAGAACACCACAGTTTCTCACAGAGAGAGATCTCTTGTTTCTGACCAGGCATTCGGGTCCACAACAAGGTGTGACTCCCTGAAAATCCACACCAGAGATACAATCAACCTGGGTGTCTGGGACTCAGGGTTTGCCAATACTTGGGTTAGCAGAAGTTACGACTAACGTCAACCCTCAAAGCAAAGCGGCTGGCTAATTACTACATTGTTGTTACCACCTGTAGGTGTCCTAGTTTTTAGATAAAACTTAGGATTCCCTTCTTTCCACAGGAAGCATCTGTGGACTGAAAGGAAAGAATGAAATTGAATCTCTTACTATGGGGTCCACAGAGTGATTTCAGCACCTTGAAACTGCAACAAAATGGTAAATGTGCATATGAGTCATCCTCTCGGAAGGTTCACAGTTTTTATTAGAGGCTCAAAGGGTGTGTGCACATACACACACGTTAAAAACTGCTGCCAAATCCTGCACTCTCAGATAAAAGGAGTACTGAAAGGAGATTTGGAAATGTGAACATCTGTGGATGAGTTAGAATCCTTGCTGTGTTTTATGTACTTTTGAGAAAGCTCCCTTCAAAGGCTGACAGGTTTCTTTGGTCTCTGAAGAACATGATCTCACTCTCATTTCCTCCTTTCTGAGCTATAGACCCTCCTTTTCCTACGTTCCTTTGATGGTGCTTTCATTTTTTATTTAATCACAATTGTGTTTTGATGTATTGGTTTTACCTAAATCTCTGACCACATTTTCAGAATCACTAAAAAAGCAAACTGGGGGCGGCGCATATAGCTCAAAGGAGTAGGGGACTAGCCCCATATGCTGGAGGTGGCAGGTTCAAACCCAACCCTGGCCAGAAACCCAAAAAAATAATAATAAATAGATAAATGAAAAATAAACTGAGGGCAGCACCTGTGGCTCAAAGGAGTAGGGTGGCGGCTCCATATGCCGGAGGTGGCAGGTTCAAACCTAGCCCTGGCCAAAAACTGAAAAAAAAAAAAAAAAAAACGAACTGGCCCAGAATCCTCTGGTTGGTTTATTTCATGAGACAGATACTATCAGGTCAGAAATCACATGCATGGGCCTGATAACACTGGGCAGCTCAATGTTTCAGCTTTGTGGACATTTAGCAGCACATCCTGCTGGATTTAGTGAGTCAATGGTTATTAATACACCAAAGCACTCTCTTTCGGCCTTGGTCAAGTCCTCTGATGCCACCATTTTTCCTACTAGCAAGAAAATATAAAATCACATTACATTAGTCCACCCAATGGAATCATTCGCTTTGTGAGCTGTAAAGTTTTTATAAATTAAGACATTATTTATTTTCTGCTGGCTTACGCATGCCCTCATAATTTCTAGTTAATTAGTTGGTAGTTGAGCTACAAACTAGGAATCCTGGATTCTAATTCTGACTCTGGCAGAACTAACTTTGTGACCTAGCAAGTCACGTCACCTGACTCTTCACATCCTCCAATGGAACCATAAAATTATTAATAGATGATCTCTGGATTCTTCCTGTCAACTTCTGTGACCCCATGAATTGATGACTTTATCAATGTGTCTTAAATATCAGTACTTGGCTGCTGGATCCTAGAAGGATAAAAGCCATAATGTAACCACTTCAAGTATATAAAAAAAATGTACTTCAATACTCAAGAAGGGGTGGGGGATAACACAACCATAAGTCACATCATCTTTTATTAGGGTTATGCAGATTAAATCATAAATTACACCTTGCAAAAGCTGTACAGTATAACTAGCTCAAGAATAAACTGTTAGAAAAATTAAATAATTTCTTTAAAATTCCATACAATTGAATGTGAATTTAATTATACAAATGTATGATCTATACCTTTATATTTAACTTATAAGGAGGTGTGGTAGTGGCATGAATCAGACGGCCTGGGCCTGAATCTTAGATTCAGCAAAACACTTCACTCATTTACAAGAAGAGGAAGATCCTAATATCAGCTTCAAGTGTTCTGTGAGCAGGAGATGATGGAATCCACCCACATAAGCTCCTAACACACGATAAGTGCTCAATAAACAGCACCATTGTCATTGCTTTCTACTGGTTGGTTTAGATTTGCCTTTCCAAAACAAATTTCCCTCTGCTTCAATAGTCCTGAAAAACTAAGTAAAACTAAGCACAAAAAAAAAAGTTCATAGAATTTTGGACTCTCGAGTATAGCGTATTAAGTGAAATTGGGTACAGCAGGAATCAACCCTCAGCTCTGCGATTTTAGACAAGTTACTTAGTCTCTCCAAGCTCACTTTACCCTCTACAAAAACAGAATAACAACAAAGCTACAGGATGTGCTAGGCTTAAAGGAAACACAGCTGATGAAGAGCTGAGAACAGCTCCTGATAGACAACTACAAAAGGGAATTCCTAGGAAGATAAAAATTACTTTTTCTCAAATTCAGTAGCCCCCATTATTGTAGACTAAAAGTACTTTTCGCTAGCCATAAAAAATTCTGAAAAACTTAAATACAATTGTTTTAATTGTATAATGTATTAAAATATAAAGGGCAAAGGTATTGAATAATATTTAAAATATTAATTAAGGCATGTTCAAACTAGAAAATCTTTTTCAAATTTCTTTTTTTAAATCAATTCATTAATTAATTCATTTATTTTGTTGCATATGGGGAATATGGGGCCAGCGCCCTACTCCTTTGAGCCATGGGCACCACCCTGTTTTTCCAATTTCTAAATCATCTCAAATTTATCTCACTGGATCACACCCTATTTCTTTTTAAATTAAAATATTTTAAAGATGGAAAATAGTTTTACTCCCATATCCTCATTCAGAATTTCATATATTTATCCAACAGAACAATTATCAGATTGAGATATAATTACCAAAACTAGGCTTACAAACCCAAAAAAGCATAATCATGATAAACTCCACATGGTTTATAGTTTTCTGTTTAGTTTCTAAATCACCCTTGTAACAACTACCAGGATTGACTCTTCAAAGTAACTGACTTCTTTTAAAAAGAAAATTTAACGTAGAATCTGAGGTTCATTTTTAAAAAGGGGGACATGTCTGATGAGAGAACAGCATAATGAACAACTTTAGAAACAATAATACCTATAATTATTTATTAACAACTTGCATTTACTTGATCAGTAAGCAATTTACAAACCTAAGTCTCAAAAAGAGTAAAATCCTATAACAATTCCATGCACCAGAGGGAAGGTTAAATACAAAGATTCTGTCTTATTTCTCAGACCTTTGCTACAATTTCAGCAGGAAGCAATAATATACAGCCTTACCAAGATATGTTCCAATTTTTTACCAGGTAACAATATTTTTTTCTATAAGCCATCTTTGCATTTCTTTGCCATAAATGAAATACATGTCAAATTCTAAATGATATAATTAAAAACCAGCAAATATTTTTTTTTCCTTGAAATGGAGTAATTTTGTCCCACCGAGAAGCAGCATAAATCTTGGCTAGTTTGTACATTTTTGCTTTCAAAGATGTAATGTAACCATCAGAGCTGTTACATCATGTAAATAAATTTCAAAGATGGTATTAATATAAAAACTATATCACATAACCCTAAAAATTTAATATATCTGCCATGGCAATAACCAGATCATTTTTCCAAACAAATATATATTCCATCATGTCACTTTGAACTTTTTCTGACCTTTTTTTGTGTTTTTTGAAGAAAGAAAACTACAATTGAGACCAAATGTTTTATGAAAGAAAATACAGGCAACCCAATTTGGCCAAGCACAGATAATTTCAGATTTAAGATGTTATTATATCTTAGAACGTAACCCATTTTTCATAAGCTGCCGTAATTATGATGTAATTACGATATCCCTTAGGCAGACTATGAGCTTCCAATAGTGCTTACAGTGTCTTTTGAATGGTTTGATATAAAGGAGGACTACCAATTACACAATTGCTTTTTTTGAAAAAATCAAATGCAAGGTTCCTTGCTGTTTGAAATAGGGGCTACAATTACGTCAGCATCTTTTCACAAACAAATGATAAAAGCATTTATGCCAAGTGGAGACTATTCCTGCAGCATCCTTTCTGCCACCCTTCCTCCCCCCTTCCAGGTTGGCCTCCCATGTCCCCCCGCCCAGCCCCCCATGCTCCCCTCTCCTGCTTAGCTCAACCTCATCCCTGGCCTCTTTCCATTCTACTCTGCACCTGTGATGAACCCCAAGTCCCCAAGTCCCCACATTGTAAACACTGGTTGGATCAGTCAAAGGAATCAAAACATTAGATGCAAGGGCACTACGGATTCTAGTAGATTCAGTTTTATTTATAGATTTAGTTCTATGGTATAGAACTAAAGTCACCAGGGGCCAGCCCGGCCGGCACGCTGTGAATGAAGCGTGTGTCCTGGGGAAGTGGGTCAGCATCTGAAGCAATGACTCTCTAAAGACCTTCTCAAGAACTGCAAAAATACCATGACCACACCACCCATATCCTCGTCTCTCTGGAGTTCATGCACACGAACTGTTAAAAAATGGATGCAAACATAACTTTCCCTGGATATCTTCCATAAATTGTACCTGTGCCTCTTCGGAATGCTTCCGTGAGGAGGTGAGTTCACAGACTACCTCATAAAGGGCACAGTCCTAATATGGAATCCACCCAGAGATTCTATATTATACTTTAAAGCTGATTTCAGCCCAGTTAAACCACTAGTTGGGGGCATGATATACTTTTCTTCTTTCTTATTTGTCAAAGAACTGTGGATTTAATAATAGCATTTCATTCATTTAAAAATGAACTAGAGCACGTTAAATGTAGGGTGGGGGAAGCACAGAGTTTCACAAGGGCTGGGAAGGGCACGCTGCTTCTCATCCCTGGACAAGTGATGCTTCCAAAAGCTTCTTTCCACTCCTTCAAAAACAAACAGCAACCAGGACAAACAACTGAAAGAAAACACTGTCATCTAAATGCTCAAATATTGAACATTCTAAGATTGTGTCTGCTTTCCTTTAAAAAACTGTGGCACATAAAACTCCAAATTTGGCCAGGCAGGGTGGTTCACGCCTGTAATCTTAGCACTCTGGGAGGCTGAGGCAGGAGGATCACTTGGACTCAGGAGTTTGAGTCCAGCCTGAGCAAGACTAAGACTTCATCTCTACCAAAAATAGAAAAAAAAAAATTAACCAGGTATTGTAGCAGGTGCGTATAGTCCCAGCTACGTGGGAGGCTAAAGCAGGAGGATTGCTTGAACCCAGGAGTTTGAGGTTGCTGTAAGCTAGACTGAGGCCCAGCACTCTAGCCTGGGCAAAGAGAGAAACTCAGTTTCTAAAAAAGAAAAAGTCCAAATATATGGCACACCTCCTGGGTGAAGGACTCAAATACAACTCGGACTTTTCCTAACAAATGTAAACAGGGTAACCTAATAGTATGTATTCCTATGTTAATCTAAAATTTAAAAAATAAAAATAAAAAATAAGCAAATTTACAAAAGAGAAAAAGAAATAATTTTGCTCAACAAAAAACTTTCTTTAAAGAATTATCTTCCCCACAGCCCCAATGTATGACTCGAATTTTAAAAATTCCAAGTATCATATTTCAAAACTATAGCTGCTGTGTGCAATAGGGTTTACCTGTGTCTGCACACAGATAAAGAGTGGAGGTGACCTAGGAACTTAACAATCTGACAACAAATGGGTAAATGGTCATACGTCTGTGATAAAATGGACAAAAACAAAATGGGTAAATGGTCATACATCTGTGACCACTCCTGACATCTGGGTTTTCATATCTGCCTTTTCCTTCTAAAGTATGTTTCACACTACTCTCAGCTCAGTCCAACCACCAACAGCTACTGTTTCCTTTTGCACTTAGGGTTCTGCCACAGTATGTCACAATAATTAACCAATATTCACTCATGTGCTACCTTCCTTAAAGTTATCAGAATAAGAAAAACCCCACAGGCCTGAGAAGTTTCTTATCTTTTGGCACAAAAATCATGAATGAAAAAAGAATCTTGCCTCATAGAAAATCATGTGGGCTGTCATAGAATTGTGGCCTCAATCAATATCTGAAAGGGGGGTGAAGTGAGCCTGGAATGGGCAGGATTACTCATGCCTGGGCATCAGCATTCATGCTTTGTGTGGTATCTTTATACTACCTGTACCACAGTATACTTAATATTATTTTAAAAGCAACTTTAAATCAATTTGTTCATGGCACTTAGCCTCACCTTAAGCAATATTATTTATAAAGCTGTGGGTTTGATGTACAAGATATATCAAAAACATTTTTCCGAATAGCATCTAAAATTATTCTGAACACCACATCCTGGGAGGTGCGGGCTTAAAACAAGACACTGCACTAGCTTCCCGGGCCAGCTCTGCTCTGGCTGTGTGTGCCATCGGGTGAGAAATTTTAAACTCTCAGTATCTCCTAGTATGCCCATCCATAAATGGCCTAGGTAACACCAAAAGGTTTCTAAATCTTAAAATTCCATGATCCCAAGACTCTGAGAGTGATTTACCAGTCACTCTGCTTAGGAAATCAAAGCAGAATCACAGCCAGAATTGGGATTCTCAACTCCCAATTTCATGTTCTAGTTTAGTCTTCTTACATCCTAACATGCACACAAACATCACGTCATCTGGAAGAGGGCATCCTGGGAAATGACAGCAAGCACAGGTCTAGTGCTTACCCTGAGTCTGGGACAGTTCCAAGGATGCAACATAAATTATTATCTCACTCCATCCTCTCAACCAGCCATGAACCTATGTCAGAGGTAGGAAACAGACATGAAGAGCAGAAGCACCTGGCACAAGATTACAGGGTTAGGAAGAGATGTCGCTGAGACCCAAAGGCCAAGGAACTGGGCTCTAGCGTGGGTTTCGGCCACCAAACCACATTGTGAACTTGGGGTGCTTCTCAGCTACTGAGGCTCCCACGTATGCTTTAAAGCCTGGCTCAAGAGTCAGGACAGCAGTAGGAGAGACAGGGAGAGAACACCGAATAACAAGGGAGGTAAAGGACAGCTGGACAGAGGAGAAACATGTGGCAACGTGGATACTGTTGCCTGAATTGGGCATAAATAAAATCAGCAACATTAAACCTTTTTCCAGCACTAAGAGCAAAAAATAAGAATCCAAGTCACCTTACATCTCCAGCCACTTTTAATCCCCCCAAAGTGATTAAAATTTAAAGGAAAAATTAGAAACCATTCTCCTAAGTGTAAAATCACAAGACTGGAGAACCGAACACACCTACTCAATACCAGTTGGATCTGATTCATCAACTCTTAAGTGCACATATAGAAGTAAATCTCAATGAAAATCAAGCTGGGAGAGGGAAGGAGGGAGTGGGTAAATTCACACCTGTTGGTATGGTGCACACTGCCTGGGTAAGGAGCTGCTTATAATCTTGACTCAGTTTGTGCAAAAACCAGCTAGGTGCCTGTAGCACAGTGTTTACCGTGCTGGCCACATGCGCAGAGGCTGGCGGGTTCAAACATGGCCCTGGTCAGCTAAATAATGACAAACTGCAACAAAAAAATAGTCAGACATTGTGGCAGGTGCCAGTAGTCCCAGCTGCTTGGGAGGCTGACGCAAAAGAATCACTTAAGCCCAAGAGTTTGAGGTTGTTGTGAGCTGTGACACCACGGCACTCTACCAAGGTTGACATAGTAAGACTGTTTCAAAAAAACAAAAAAAATGGGTGGCAACCTGTAGAAGATTGAAACTGGACCTGCACCTTTCACCATTAACTAAGATAGACTCTCACTGGATAAAAGATTTAAACCTCAGACATGAATGGGAGGAAAATGTCTTCTCCTATGTTAAAAAAGGAATGAAGCCTCTAGTTCAAATTTATGCTCAGGATGCTCACATAGAATGTTTATCAGTGACCTTAATGTGGCCAAAAGAAAATGTCAGCTCAGTGAACAAATTAAACACCAAGTGAATATATTTCACAGTTACAGGAATTGAGCTGGGCGGCATGGCTCGTGTCTGTATTCCTGCCCTCATGGAGGCAGTGTCCGGAGAATTTCATGGGTGCCCGGAGCCAAAACCTAAAAAAAAGGCTTATCAGGAATATTCACAGCCCGATTATCAGGATTATCACAGCTGGAAAGTATTCATGGGCGGGTAGGGCATTGTTACCCTTGGCTCCAGGAACTTGGTTCCAGACACTAAAAACATCACACATGTTGTCAGAAACCCCCCACCCTAACTCACCCACGAGCATTTAAATATCTGTTAAAAAATAAAGTTCTCATAGCTTGATCAGAATCCTGTCTTCCTCTCGTTCCTTTTTGTCTCTTGTCACTTTCACTCTCTCAGCCCTCTACCCTAGGTCCCTGCTGAACTAGCCCCGCGGGCCGGGGCACATGGGACCATGATGGGCATCACCCTGAGCAAGAGTGAGATGCCAGAGACCAAAAATAGAAAAATGAGCAGGGTGTCGGGCAACTCCTAGAAAGTTTGTGGGCTGAGGAGAACCCCTTGAACTCAGAAGTTTTTTGGTTTTAATGAGCTATGAGGATGCTACTGTACTCTAGGCCCAGCCACAGATAGGAACTTACACTTCCCTTCCAGAGTGTAATAAGGAGATTAGCATTTTCTGGGGAGACTACTCAGGTCCTTGCTCAATTAAATATACCCTTGTAATGGCCACATCACCAGAGCAACCAAGTACCTACAGACTCCCTTCACCATGGCCAGGGCACTTTCTTCGCCCACCCTTGTACAAGCTGAGTCCTACTCATCTCACCTGTAGAATACATGTCCTCACCTGCTCTCAAAAGGAGCCCTTTATTAAAACTGTGTTCACTTTCCCTGGAAACCACTGGTCTGCATTCAGTATAACTGCTGACTACAACTCTAACCTTTGTCTTTAAATTGTCTTTTAATTGTTTGACATCTCAGGAAAGAGAATGATTGGGATAAATTCTATTTTCATAGATGAGTATGAACGCTGGATGAGCACCTTGCTTTGAGTTCATGGAGGGGAATGGCTGGAACAAAGCCAGCCACGGATCTGCTTGTGTACTAGGGCCAAGGATAGAGGCCCCGTTTACATGGATCTTGGGGCAGAACTAGTCCCACTTTCATGAATCTAACCTGTGACCTGGGGAAAATTAATTTACTTCTCTTGTGTTAACTAGGGCACACAACTTTTAGGCATGTTTCCTGGTACCTAGGAGGAGGCCCCCAGTGGCCCTGTTATGTGCACTAGTCCTCCAGCCATGGGCAACAGCCAGAGATGGGCACATAGCCCCAGGCAGGCCAATGGCATTCTGTCTCCTGGGAATTGGAAATGTGAAAGTTGACATATGATGACAGAGTAATTACAGAGCTCTAAAGACAAAGGCCACAAACTCCTTCTGCCTCTTGGGTTCCCAGGTGGCCCTGATCTTTTACTACACTCCTTATTTCAGAGCAATTTTTTGGAGCTGGTAGTATATTCCAGTGTCCTACCCATCAATACACTTTTTGGTTCATTCTACCCAAAGCTCAAAACAATTAAAAACAAAATAAAACTTGAGGCCAAGCACAGTGGCTCACATCAGTCATCCTAGCATTTTGGAAGGCTAATCAGAGAAGATTTTTTTTTTTTTTTTTTTTTTTGAGACAGAGTGTTACTATGTTGCCCTTGGTAGACTACTGTGGCATCACAGCTCACAGTAACCTCAAACTCTTAGGGTTAAGCAATTCTTTTGCCGCACCTGCTGGAACTACAGGTGCCCTCTACAACATCTGGCTATTATTTTGTTGTAGTTGTCATTGTTGTTTAGCAGACCTGGTTTGGGTTAGAACCTGGCAGCCTCAGTGTATGTGGCTGGCACCTTAACCACTGAGTTACGGGTGCTGAGACAAGGAGGATCTTTTGAGGCTAGGATTCAAGACTAGCCTGGGCAACATAAAACCCCATCTCTAAATGAATGTTTTGAACATTAGTGTTGTTCACCTGTGTTTTCACATACTTGTGAGTCTTAGGCAGCAGGGCCAATGGAGCACAGGCATTCGAGGCTATAGTGAGCTATGACCACACCACTGCACTTTAGACGAGGGACAGAATGAGACTCTTTCTCTAAAAGAAAAAAATGTACAACAACAAAAGAAAGTTTCACATAAGAAAACAAACGTTGGTGGCTTTGGAGAGATTTGGGTTAGAGGTTTTAAGATAAAAGGTTGGCAAAGGGAGATATGGAACCACTAGAAAGAACAAATTTGGGGATGTATCTTACTGAAACAGTCCTGCGACCACAAGAATGAATGGTGCTGCCTTGTCCAGCACCATTTGTTTTCATCAAAATCAGATCTATGTGGTATTATATTAGTGACTAAACAGGTAATCTGTAAAAGGTATTTCCATGGAAGCAAAAGAAAAACTTAGATAAATGCCTGGAGCAGTCTCCAAACTAGTGTGTGGGTCTGGAGGGCAGATGGCCAAGATTTCTTGATTTCAAAGCATATACAGTTGGAATAAAAGTAAGCAGTGCCAATCAGACAGACTTGTCTTGATTGCCATTTGTATTAGATATTCCAGAACATTTTGTACAAAATGATTTGTGTGTGAATTTCCCAGGAACTTTTATCTCACTCTTGTTCAGGTAAGATCACGTCCATGAGCTACCATGCCTGGCTGTCACTCCTCCTTTGAACTGCATTGTTTTTTCAGTTGATTCAGCAATAGCAAATAAGTACTTGCTATTTTTGATACTTTCTGTGAGGGAAGCTTGTGCCAGGTGCTTCAGGTTCACCACCTTGGACCCTCCCAACAAATCATTTGTTCCCCTTAACAGGAAGTCATAATATGTGGCCCATCAAGGTTTGTCTTGTTCCTTGTCCTGTTTTTTTTTTTTTTTTTTTTTTTGAGACAGAGTCTTACTTTGTCACCCTCCTGAGAGTGCTGTGGCATCATAACTCACAGCAACCTCAAACTCTTGGGTTTAAGAGATTATCTTGCTTCAGCCTCCAGAGCAGCTGGGACTACAGGTGCCAGCCACAACACCCGGCCATTTTTTTTTTTTTTTTTGGTTGTAGCCGTCATAGTTGTTTGGCAGGTCCAGGCTGGATTTGAATCGCCAGCTTAGGTTTATGTGGCTGGTGCCTTAGCCGCTTGAGCCACAGGTGCCAAGCCAAAGAATCTCATCTCAGATAACACACACATTAAGAAATTTCAGTTCACTATCTTGTACTATACCAAAGGTATCCCTAAAGACTTTAAGATGCACTGATTTTTCACATTAATACAGAAATCAGTTTTTATGAACCATTGTCCTATGACAACGCTCATGGCACAAAATCTATCTCCAAACACCACCCTGATTTACAAACTCCAAAATATTTCACTACAGTTGTTGCAGGAAGACAAGGCCCAACGGAGAGAAAGAGCACCCAAACACCACGTTTATAAGAGGAAAGGCTTTATTCACCAGCCGGGAGCTTATGGCATAGAATTCCAAATGGCCGTGCTCCCTGACTGCCTTGGTCTTTCCCTTTTTATTGACAGTCAAAAAGTTCCACCCCACAGGTACCCTTCTCATTGGCCAGTTTGAATCAAGCGGGAGATGCTATTCCCACCCATACAGATCCACAGGATTTCACAGAACTTGGAAATTTCCAAGTTTCGGGAAGTTAAGTTTACAAATTCCCAAGAGCTGAGTCACTGTGGAGAGGACTCTGCATGTGTAGCCTTGTGGTCTCCTTGAGAAGACCTGTTCTTCTAGACCTCACCCTTCTCGGCTATCCTGTCTCACAGTAACACAGGCAAAAAATGGATCAAATATACACGCTGGCCTACAGTGTATGAAAGATAAAAAATAACACAAAAAACACATATAGAAAGCAGAACATATTATTAGACTTGAAAATGAACCCTGGTATATATTGCTTAGTACCATATTCTGAACATTATGCTTCCATAATCTTGTAAAAATTCCTTTTGTACAACTCCTTTACCATGTTTATTATAAAATAAACACTTCCACATAATAATCTAGATTCTACTATAAAAATATTTTAGAAAATGTAACTAAATGGTATTTCACTTTTTTTTGGGGGGGGGGGGGACAGAGCCTTTCTCTATTGCTAAGTCTAGAGGGCTATGGCACCAGTGTCCCTCACAGCAACCTCAAGCTCCTGGAGTCAAGCCATCCTCCTGCCTCTGCCACCCCAGTAGCTGTGACTACAGGTGCATGGCATGCTACTGGTGAATTTTTCTAGTTTTAGTAGAGATGAGGTCTTGCTCTTGCTCAGGCTGGCTTTAAACTCCTGAGCTCAAGTGATACTCCCATCTCTGTCTCCCAGAGTACTGGGATTAGAGCTGTGAGCCCCTGTGCTTGGTGTCACATTTTCAAGTGTCATAGCTTGAGATGCCTTATGTGTACAGCCAAGTATGAATATAGTATGCTATTTAAAATGAGAAAAATTCAGATCTTTTCTAACCAAGTTGGAGGATTTCACGAGAAAATACTCACTTTTTTTTTTTCTTTTTTGCAGTTTTTGGCCAGGGTGGGTTTGAACCCACCATTTCCGGTACGTGGGGCCAGTGGCCTACTCCTTTGAGACACAGGCACTGCCCAACTCAGTCTTATTTTTAAAAGTCAAACTGTGTTGTGTTGTAAGAATAAAAATTTTTAAGCTGACTCTAAAAAAGGTTATAAAGATTTTAGTTACAGATTCAACTGAACCCTGAAGCAGATGATAAGCAATAGTTGCAAAACAAGTATGCTCATGACTATGTATACCAGGAAACCACACCTCCCCTGTGATTATATGTTGAAATGTACATTCCAGCAGGGTGCTTGCAATGCACGCACCCTGCTCTCACTGACCCCCTCCCCGCCTAAAAACAGCCCATAAAAAGGGCCACCCCCCCTAGACTCAGGGTCGACCCCTCTGTCTCCTGCGTGAGATACGAGTCGGCCCCAGAGCTCTGGTCCTCCCTCAATAAAGCCTCGTGCGCTTTGCATCAAGTTGCCTCTCGTGAGTCTCTAGTCGTCACGCTATCACGGAGTCTTAGTGGGGGTCCCTCCGGGGGTCCTACAG
>CAUYPK010025099.1:0-78812 GCA_963574355.1 Loris lydekkerianus
TTTTTTTTTTGTAGAGACAGAGTCTCACTTTATCACCCTCGGTAGAGTGCTGTGGCATTACAGCTCACAGCAACCTCCAGCTCTTGGGCTTAGGCGATTCTCTTATCTCAGCCTCCCGAGTAGCTGGGACTACAGGCGCCCGCCACAATGCCTGGCTATTTTTGTTGTTGTTGTTGTCGTCGTTGCAGTTTGGCTGGGTCTGGGTTTGAACCCGCCACCCTTGGCATATGGGGCCGGCGCCCTACTCACTGAGCCACAGGCCCCACCCCTTTTCTTGTTATTTATTAATACTTAGGACATGTATTAATGTATGATCAATTCATCATACTTTGGTAAATTTATATAATTATTGATCTGTATTAGTTACAAATCTGAATTTGACATCTTTTAAATTTTTTCTCAGAAATCTTTTAAAAGTCTCATTTCTTTCTTAGATTATCATTTTCTTCCATCACCATCGTTAACAGTTGGTTCTTTTTTAGTGGCCATTTTTAGTTTCTTTTTTAAGTAGTTTCGTGATCAATGAGCATTACATAAACTTAAGAAAACATCAGAAGAGCAGCAATTGATAAGTGACATTGATCTTTCCTACCATCCATGACGTGGACATAATTCAATCCTGATCTCAGTTAAATTATAAGTTACGTTATATGTCGTGGAATTTCTATACCAGCCTTAAATACTAGGAACATTTATATGGAATCCTCGAGTGTCAGGGTTTCCTGTATGGTATGCAGCATTATGAACAAAAGGGGATCTCTTGAATGATCTGATTACTTTAAGAAAATCACCATATTGTCATAAAGTTGAGTGAAGTTTAACAATTTGCTTGTTTTTTTTCCATTGGTTCTTACAGCCAAATATTATGCAGCTTCGTGACAGACTTTGCAGAGCACAAGGAGAGCCCGCCCCAGGACACGGATCTCCGAAAATGCCTACGGGCAGGCCTGCGCCTATTGGTGGCCACCCACAAATGCCAAGAGTTCAGACTCAACAATATTACCCCCATGTGAGTGAGGTGGTCCAGATGAAGTAGGAGCATTTATATATTTCTGTTCAGATTGGTGATTTTAATTTGTTGGGCAAGAGACCTTCTCTGATATGACAAAACTAGGCAACATACTGTTTTTATAGATATATGCTCTAGATTTCAAAATGATATTTATGATCTACTCTGAAAAATCATCCCTTAATCTGGTCAAACAGAATATATTTTAGATAGTTTTAAGCTCTCTAGGGAAAATCTTATTTCTGTCACTCAACACTTTGCTTACACATACTGTATATACTTGAGTATGAGCCGAGTTTTTTTTCGGCACAAAATTTGTGCCGAGTTCGGGTTTTTCTTGTGCTGAAAAACCCCGGCTTATACTTGAGTATATACGGTATATATCTGTTCTTGAAACTTCTATTTGATTCATCTAACAAGATGTAAGTAAAGTAGCAGAAACAATCTTATTGATGATTTGGTTAATTTATTAAAAATGTTTTTAGAGGACCGGGTGTGGTGACTCAAGCCTGTAATCCTAGCACTCTGGGAGGTCAGCAAGGTCAAGGTGGTGGATTGCCTGAGCTCACAGTTTGAGACCAGCTTGAGCCAGAATGGGACCTTGTTGCTAAAAAAAAATAGCAGGGCATTGTGGTGGGTGCCTGTAGTCTCAGTTACTTGGGAGGCTGAGGCAAGAGAATCACTTGAGTCCAAGAGTTTGACATTGCTGTGAGCTGTGACACCCGCGGCTCTCTACTGAGGGCAACAAGTGAGACTCTGTCTCAAGAAAAAAAAAAAAGAGAAAAATTTTTTAGAAATAGTCTTTTTTTGAGTATTCTTTTCTGAATTATTAGTATAGATTTACTCCTTCTTTTGATTCTGCAATTAAAGAATACACAGAATATAGACATTTTCAGACAACTTGGATATTAGAGAAAAGTGAATGAATAAAGATTTATGAAGTTGTACGTCATGTAGAATGTGAAAAGAGTAATTTTAATTACTTAATTAATTTAAATTACCAATTTTTTTTTGTCATAAATTGTAGCCTCTTATTTTACTATTTCATGTACAAACTTTTTCACATTTTTCAGACCAGTAGATAATCTTCATGTATTTAAATGATAAATGTTTTTTGTTTTTTTTTTTGAGACAGTCTCATTATGTCTCTCTCAATGGAGTGCTGTGCCATCACAGCTCACAGCAACCTCAAACTCTTGGGCTTATGTGATTCTCTTGCCTCAGCCTCCCAAGTAGCTGGGACTAGGTGCCCGCCACAATGCCTGGCTATTTCTGTTGTTGTTGTTGTTGTTGTTGTAGTAGTACAGCTGTCATTATTGTTTAGCTGGCCCTGGCTGGATTTGAACCCTCCAGCCCTGGTGTATGTGGCCGGTGCCCTAACCGCTGAGTTACGGGTGCTGCGCCTAAATGATAAGTGTTTTCTTCATAAGTAATAAATGGTCTCAATAGCAAGGTTAATAGATACTCTGCCTACTTTAAAATAGAGCAAATTGCTGATAAGATTGAAGGGATCTTTTTATGTTTTGTTATAGCAAATGTAAGTATAAAATCATGGAAAGCTAAAAAGAATTATCTCGTCTGTTGTATTTGGGTACTTAATCAGGATAGACTGCATTTCAGTAACCTTGTTAACTATAGGAATACTTTATATTTTGATGTTTTTCACTCATTTGACAAATATTTATTGAGACCCTTCTTTGAGAACCTGGCATTGTTCTAGATGTTGAAGGTATATTGGTGAAAAAAATAGATGAAATTCTCTACCATCATGGAGATTATACTAATCTTAGAAAGTGCATGACAGGTGAGACAGACCAGATGGTGGCTAGCAAAACTAACACACAGATGTCAAGTGACCCACCATAGTCTGAAGATACAGGGCTTGAATTCCTTAGCATTGCATGGCTGGTTAATGGTTAGGCTGGATTAGAACTCCTGGGTGTTTTGTGTTAAATTAGGCTGTCTCTCAGAGTACTGTAGTAAGGTAAACTCTGTATTGGGAGAAGGTAATATTTACCATGTATGTCCTTGGATTTCTCTGTCTTTCTGGGAAAAGGTGAAAACATTGAAGAGTTATTTTAAGAAAGAAAAACAAATTGAATCATAAATAAATCAGTGACCTTCCTGATTAAAGCTTATGATATACTGAGTAAACAAGGATAGTGGCTGGTGGTTTTAAATCAGTATTAATGGGCAGGGATAAAAGGATGGAAGGTAGGCCAGATTTAGGAGGTTCACTCCCACTTTGACTGGCACAGCTTTGCTTTAACAGATGCCCCTTGAACAACATGGGGGTGAGGGGTGACAACCCCCCATGTAGTTGATAATCTTCATATAACTTTTGACTCTCCAAAGATTTAACTACTGATAGCTAACCATTGGCCAGGGCCTCGCTGATAACGTGAACAGTCAATTAACAGACATTTTGTGTATTATATGTATTACATGCTATATTACCATAAAATAAAGTGAGCGAGAGGAAAGAAAACGGCATTAAGAAAATCATGGGGAAAAGAAAATGTATTTTACTGTTCATTAAGTAGAAGTGGGTTATTATAACAGTCTTTGTCTGTGTTGTCTTCTTGTTGAGTAGGCTGAAGAGTAAGTGGGGGGGTTGGTCTCCCTGTCTTTGGGATAGCAAAGGTAGAAAGGGTGGAAGGGGAGACATGAGAGGCAGGTGTGCTCGGTGTAACTGCTGTTGAAAATATTCATGTTGGCTCGGCGCCTATGGCTCAAGTGGCTAAGGCACCAGCCACATGCACCTGAGCTGGCAGGTTCAAATCCAGCCCAGCCCCTCCAAACAACAATGACAGCTGCAACCAAAAAATAGCCGGGCATTGTGGTGGGCACCTGTAATCCCTGCTACTTGGGATGCAGAGGCAGGAGAATCGCTTGAGTCCAAGAGTTGGAGGTTGCTGTGAGCTGGGATGCCACAGCACTCTACCCAGGGCAACAGCTTGAGGCTCTGCCTCAAAAAAAGAAAAAAAAAAGATAGAAAGAAAGAAAAGGAAATATTCATGTATAAGTGGACCTGTGCAGTTCAACCCATGTGGGTCAATAGTCAACTGTATTTATTTATAAAATCATATATATATATATATATATATATATATATATAATTATAATAAATATAATAATTATATATATACAATTACATAAATAAATACAGTTCACTGTTAACCCACATGGGTTGAGCTGCACAGGTCCACTGATACATGAATGTTTTGTATATATGAATATATATGTATATGAATGTATATGTGAGTTTCAACAAAGATTTACATGGCAGGGAGGATTTTGATGGCTTAAAAAAATAGATACAAACAGCATTTGTATTAACCTGGATGGAAGTGGAACACATTATTCTTAGTAAAGCATCACAAGAATGGAGAAGCATGAATCCTATGTATTTAATCTTGATTTGAGGACAATTAATGACACAGTGTGGGGTGGGTAAAGGGGAGGCAGAGAGAGAAGGAGGGAGCAGGTGGGGTATCAGTGACACATAAAATAAAATATTTTATGTGACACATAAAATTTTAAAAAAACATCAGATGAAATTCCAGCTTTCAGAAATTAAAGTTCAGTGAAAGAAGACAAAAATTAAATCGATAAAATCATCACATTTGTTAGAAGCTTAAGAAAATCTACTGACTGCGTAAACACACCTGAACACTGAGAACAAGTTAGGAAAAGCTATGGGGCTGGTGTGAGAGGGAGGGAGAAGTCAGGGCCAGATAGTGCCTTTAAATGAGTAAAGACCGGAGAGATACCATCACCGAGAATTGGAGGATGGTGATATATGGATTATACAAGGTCAACTTAGTGAGATCATCTTGAGTAGATCAAGTTCTATGCCCTTAAGGAAATGTTAGCAAACTTTTTTTTTTAATTTTGCACCGTAGGTGTAATCCCACCAATCACCCTCCCTCCGCCCATCCTCCCGCCTCCCTCCCCTCCCTCGCAAACATTTTAATAAAAAAAAACTTTGAGTGATCGACCATGAAAATGAAAGAAATAAAGTTACCAAGAATAGATCTTTCTTTCCGTATGAGTTACTTAACTATTTGAAGTTTCTCAAATGTTTGTTTTAACAACTGTAAATACTGTGGAATAAGCAATCTTATAGTTTTTTTCTATGCCCAGAGTAGATAATGATTCCATCTAAGCATTATCATATTTTATTGTGGTCCTACAAGCTCAAGTTTTAGATGGCTCTTTGGTTTCTATTGCCCAAGTCAAAAGTTAGCAGGTGGTAGCTGAATACTTACAGCATTAGTGCTGGTGGGATTCTGAAAACATCTCTCCCTTAAGCTAGATGGAACTGTGACACAGCCTTTATAACATTTTGAGATTCATCCTTTTTTGTCATATAAAAAAAAAAAAATTGAAAACCACTGCTCGATTAAGCAACAGGGTGTAACGTAAAAAACACTGTCCTGGAAATTAGGAGACTTGGACTCACAAGTGAGCTGTGTGGACCTCAGCAAGCCCATTCAATTCTCTAGGCCTTGGTTTTCTCAGTGTTAATGGGTAGGGATTAGACTGGATGATCTTTAATATTCAGCTTTAATAATCTCTATGTGATTTATTGTTTATTTATTTTTATTGTTGGGGATTCATTGAGTCCTTTGTGGTTTTTAAGCCTTGTATAGGACTAATATGATTTTTGTGGCTGTAATGAAATCAGAATGGGCACTTGTATAGCAGTGTGTTTGCAGATAGTAGTAGGATGAATACTATTTATGCTTTAAAAATCATTTTGCCCAAATTGCTTTTTTCCCTAGAATATTTTTTTCCTTTCTTACTTCTTCACTTTCTCCTGATGGCTTGCTTGGCATTGTTCTTAGGCTTTGGTTAGGTTTTCAGATTGATTTTTCTCCTGCCTCCCTTCTCCTGTTTTGTTGTGACTATGTTTTGGAATCCCAGCTCCTTTGAAAGCAGCTGCCTGCCTTAATGTAGGTAATCTGGGTGTTTTTACCTTTTCCTTTGCATCTGGCTGTCAATACCTTTTAGATTTTTTTTCTTCTTGTAATGTTTTCATTTTTTATTTTCTGTGATTGGTATTTCTTTGTTCAATTCAGGTTAGAATTGCCCCTACTGTCACTACCTGGAGTAACAAAACTCCTACTGCCCTTTCCAGCCATCCACCTGCAGCCTCTCCCTCTGACACACAGGTATATCCTTCATTTATTCCTCTTTGAGCAAGACTCTGCTCTCACACACAGACACACACACAGACACACACACACACACACACACACACGTGTATATATATGTAGAGAGAGAGAGCTTGAGCAAGAGAGAGAAGAATGTGTTATATATTTTTTACCCCATTCTTTAAGGTCCCCCACCACTACTCCCACCTGCTCATTGCATTTTTATGCTTTTAGGGTACCAGATATAATTTTTAATGCAATTAATTTATTTATTTAGCCCTCTTTTCCTTCTTATGCAGTTCTAAATTGACTTGAACTAAAAAAACATCAACTAAAGTTCTGACAATGATTTAGATCTAATTTCACTGAAGGCTTTTGTTTTTTTCTTTTTATAGCACTGGAGAACTTTTTTTACTCTTTACTAAAGAATAAAAAAGTTCCCTTATGGCATTCATACTTACCACATTTCCAGAGTGTGGAATAGTGGATGGTGGATGGAAATTAGTAGGGATGGAGAATCCTGGTGACTTACCATAAATACCTTTGGCACTATTTTATGACGCTCTTAGCATCTTTTGCTAATCATTGCAGTTAGTCAGACTTGTCTGATCTTTAAATTACTGACAGTATGTTGCTCAGAAAACATCATGTTCTTACAGCAATACAGGCTCAGTGCAAAAAGAAAGAAAAGCATGGTGTTCTGAGGAAGAGAGAGTATGCAAAATGCAATGTTTCTTATGCAATAAAGTTTCTTTTTAATAAACATAGAACTCCATTTAAAGATTATAAGTACATCTGGTAAGGTTCTTGGTTCTAAATGTAATTCTCCTTTTTACCATATTCTTGTTTTCTAGGGAGAAAATCCTCCACCTCCAGGTTTCATAATGCAGGGAAATACTAACCCAAATGCTGCTGCTCAGCTTCCCACATCTCCAGGTCCCATGCACAGCCAGGTACCACCTTATCCACAGCCACAGCGTAAGTAATGTGACCCTGAATCCCTTTCCTAACAGCGTTTCTTATCTGATACAGTAGCCATTTACTTTGAAGCCCCAAACCAATTTTGACAAAGTAAGAACCATCTTAGGAAGGACTCTTGAGTCCCTGCTGTAGAGAAACATGGTTTTCCGAAGAGGTGTCCGGAACAACACTCTTGGAAGTAACTCCGTTGTCACTCTGGTCAAAACAGTTGGTTCCTGTTCCTGAACCAGTACTAAAACCTATTAAACAGAGTCAAATGTCCCGTAGTTTGGATGTAAAGAAATAGAATTTTAGAAATTATATCATACATATTCTTTTCCTTCAGGTAAGATGACACAAATTATTTTTAGAAAAAGAGTTTTAAGAGGCGTTTGTTGTTCTGTTTCCATTTCATTCACTCATTTATTTACTAAACTAGGTTTTTAGAGCAGTCTTAGGTTCAAGGCAAAATTAAGCAGGAAGTGCCTCGAGTGCACGTGTGTACACCATCCCCCACTGTCAGCATCCTATACTATAGGGTGGCGTATTTGTTAAAATCAATAGACTCACATTGATGCCTCATTACCACCCAGAGTTTACACTAGTGTGGGTGCTTGGTGTGCATTCTGTGGGTTTTGACAAATGTATCCACCATTTGCACTTGGAAAGTAAAAAAATCACCACTACATAAAAATTTAAACTAAGAGCAAAAAATAAAAATAAAATCTCAAAGGGGAAAATTATAAGGCTAAACAACTACTGGGAAAACAAGAGACCGTTACCTAGGAAGAACTAATCAATAAACATGTTCTATGCAGAAGGGGATGTTCTTACTCAACATGAATACAAATTTGATACAACCTTTCCCCTGAGCACTTAATGTGAATGCTATCTGTAGAGTACTGTTTGGAAACAGACTCTTGCTACATTCACTCTGGAGGCTCCTGCCTAGCCCTGGTCACGCAGACTATGATGGTATTAAGATGATCTCCCTAATAATGGGTTTAGATCTTTGCATTAAAACATTAGTTGGCTGCCATGCCTGATTGTTTACTAACCTACTACATACAATATGTAAAATGTTCTGCATTATAATAGTACTTGTTTTATTTGGGATTGTAGAGTTGACTCTTAGTCTGAAACTGTGCTGAAACTCAGAATTTGAATAGCTGGTGATTTTATTAGATGTGGGAGAAGACACTTGATTCATAACAGTAGTGCTCACTCTTCAATTCTTATTGAGGGGCGATGTCTTGAACTGCCACCAAATCCCGTGTTTCTTTTTTTTTGTAAAGTGGGATGTTTTCAATATGTTTTTCCTGCATAGTTCCATCTGGTAGTCCCCATAGTCTTTTTCACAGGAACAGGAAAAGTCTCAGAAAAGGGTCATTGTGGCAGTTCTTGGTTCTAATGATTCAAAGACTTTGATAGCTAGCAGCAGTTTGGGGATGGCAAAAGCATAATATATTAGAAGTGTTAGTTTGGGGTTATAACTTATTGCTATAAGAATAATGGTTAAAGTCCTTTCCATAGAATGAGATAACTTTTTTGTTTTCTGCTATCTGAATAAACTCGTAACTAATTAAAATTTCTGTTTCTTCTCCTTGATGTAGCTTATCAACCAGCCCAGCAGTATTCCTTCGGAACAGGGGGGTCAGCAATGTACCGACCTCAGCAGCCTGTTGCACCTCCTGCTTCCAACGCTTTCCCTAACACCCCTTACATATCTTCTGCTTCTTCCTATTCTGGGCAGTCTCAGCTATATGCAGCACAGCACCAGGCCTCTTCACCTACCTCCAGCCCTGCTGCCGCTTTCCCTCCTCCCCCTTCCTCTGGAGCATCCTTCCAGCATGGCGGACCAGGAGCTCCACCATCATCTTCAGCTTATGCACTGCCTCCTGGAACAACAGGTACACTGCCTGCTGCCAGTGAGCTGCCTGCGTCCCAGAGAACAGGTCTGCGCTTAAAAGGAATTTGGTTTGGCTCCCTCCTTAATATTTTTGTGAACAGATGGGTGGATGGAGGGCTCTCATTTCTGTTTGTAAACTGGGTACTGTGAGATGTTGATTGAATTTTCATAACCATTTCTAACACTTTATAAAAGTGTGACTCTCCCATAATGAACTTTATTTGCTAAATGAGGAAAGCCTCAGAGCTTCACAAGGGTAAGAGTGTTTATCTGCAGTTGAATTTTAAATAAATGGTAAGAAATTAATTGGCAAGATAAGTGGTGGTTGAAATCAGATTCAGTTAACACGGATTTCTTTCTTTAAGCAAAGGTGTGTTTCGTGCTCTTACTAAATTTTCAGTTTTTGAAATTATTCACAGCTTACACTTGCTTATGGAAATTAAATAGTACAGAGTCTTACAAATTTTATAATTATATTCATTTATAAGGGTGCAGAGTGATCTCAAGATGTATGGCAAAGAAAAAAAGAGAGAGAAAACTCTTGACAAAGGCAGACAGTAGAAAGTCAGTGTGCAGTGACACAGTACAGCCGTTCTCCAGTCTGCTGCCCTCTCAGGCATCTGGCACATTGCTAGACTTTTTAAATTTTTGTCTATTAGCGTAGTTGTACCTGAAATTTTCTAATTAATAATTTTATAAATATTCTTATAGTGAACTATATATTTTCATTAATATTTTGATTGATGTAATTGTATATGTTTATGGGGTACAATGTGATATTTTGATCTATGTATACAATGTGGAATGGTTAAATGGACCTAATTAACTTATCCGTTACCTCACCAATCATTTTTTATGGTAGTGAAATGCACATTTTATAAATTGTTTTTATTGTTCATTTATATTACTGTATGAGCATTTTGTTCATTTTTTATGAGTAGGTCATATTATTTGATTTTCACTTGTGGATAGTAAAAGGGGCCTTAAAAGTATGTCTTTTATAAAAAGAATCAATCACACAGAGTTGAACCACCTACATAGTGATTGAGAATGCAGGCTTTGGAATGAGATTGTCTAGGTTTATATCCCACCTTTGCTATTTTCTAGCTCTGTGATCTTGAGTAAGTTACTTATGAAACTTCTTTAAGTATTAATTTTCTCAGAGAATCAGAGTAGTAGCTACACATAAGCTTCTCACGAGGACTGATGCGTTAATTCATTAAAAGACTTTAGGAAGACAGTACTGCCACCTAGTAAGCACGCTCTGAAAAAGTCAGCTGTGATTATAGAAAAAATCAGAGTTCTCCGCGTTTTAGTTTTTCTTTTTTTTGAAAAGTGAATTTGTTTCTGGTTAACGTGAGGGTACACACAACCAGGTCAAGATATGTAGTTCCCTTTTAGTTTTATAACTGAAGGTTTTAAACTAGAGGGAAAAAACCCACAAGTTGAGACTTGTTATACTCCCCATACTGAAGTTGTTCTAGGGAAGTCCAGGGTACACTTCCCTCCTTTTATGTACTAACCAGTAGCTTTAATTAATAAAAGCACTTATTAAATAGGATCTGTCACAGACGTATTCTTTTCTAATAATATGACTTTGTAAATATGGATATACGTTTTTTTAATGTTACTACTTTAAAAACCTTATAGATAGTTGATCACAGAGTTATACACACATTTCTTTCCTCCTACTCTGATACACAGTCATGTGCTGTATGACAAAGTTTTGGGCAATGATGGACTGCACATTTAACATGAGGTTAAAATGGAGCTGAAACATTCCTGTAGCCTCGCGACATCAGAGCTATCCTGACAGCGTGGCGCGACGTGCATTGTTAATCTGTCCATGGTGGTGCTGCTATAAACAAGCCTGCTCTGCTGCTAGTCATATCGAAGTGGTGCACGTACAGTTGTGTCCAGTACATGCTACTCGATAATGGTAGTGAACAGCCATTACTGGTTATATATTTACTGTACTATGCCACATTCTTTTAAAAACTATTTTAGAGTACACTCCTTAGTTTTAAAAAAAGGTTAACTATGAAAGAGCCTCAGGCAGGTCCTTCAGGAATACCCAGAAGTACTGATAGCACAGGAGGTGACAGCTCCGTGTGTGCTGTTGTCCCTGAAGACCTTCCAGTGGGACAAGGTGTGGAGGTGACAGACAGTGATGGTGATGATCCTTAACCCTCTCTAGGCCTACGCTGAAATGTGGGTTTATGTCTTAGTTCTTAACAAAAAAGTTTTAAAAGTTAAAAAAAAAAAATTTTCATAAGAAAAATATTTTTTGCACAGCTATACAATGTGTTTTAAGCTGTTTCTACAAAACAGTCAAAAAGTTAAAATGTTAAAGAGTTTATAAAATAAAAAGGTAATAGTACAGTAAGGTTAAGTTATTATAAAAGAAAGAAAATTTTAAATAAATACAGTGTAGCCTAAGCATACAGTGTTTATAAAATCTACAGTAGCGTGTGGTAATGTCCTGGGCCTCATGTTTCCCACACCACCCACCACTCACCCAGATCAACTCCTGCAAGGGCCGTTCATGGGGAGTGTACCTTTTCCTTGTGTAGGTGTGTTTAAATGCACACATGCTTACTTTACTGTTGTGTTACAGTTGTCTGCAGTATTCAGTACAGTAACGTGACGTACAGGTTTATAATCTAGGAGCAATAGTCCATACCACACAGCAGGCTATACCGTTTCAGTTTGTAGAAGTGCATTCCATGTTCTGTGTTGACACAATGTTGAAATCACCTAATCACATACTTTTCAGAACACATCTCTGTTGTTAATGTATCCAAATGCAGGTACACACATGCACATGTGCTATATGCATTGCCCTTAACAACACAAACAAAATTTTAATAATTTACTTCAGATACGTCAATAGTTTGATATTTCAGAGAGTAGTGATAATTCATTTATAGAGCTCCAGAAATTATCTTTTTTAATTGAGTTAGTAAAAACAATATCCATTCTGAATAATTGGGTAATAAGTTCTTAAGTTGACGCGGCATGGGTTCAAGTAAATTCCCACTTAAAATGTGATGCAGGGAAACAGGGAAGATAATTTATATTTATTGAGCTAATGTTGGACAAGTTCTACCACTTTTTGTGTTAATATTTTTCTTATTTAAGTTTGCCACCTTGAGAAATAGTAATAAATATTTCTTTTGAAATTGAGGAAACTGATGTTTTAGGGGGTTATATATGATCCCAGGATGGCACAGCGAAAGTCTCCAAATTGAGGCACAAACCCAGGTCTCAGTTTTCAAAGCCCATGTTCATTTTTCTATACCTGGTAGTCTAGTCTCAATGTAAGTGGCAAAAAGCTGTCAAAATTGGAATTATGGAAATCATCTGGCAACACTGTTTTAGACATTTACTACTTTATAATCTAAATTAAATATTTGCATGGGAATTTTTTCTTCTTCTTAAGCAAATGGCATTTGGCCATGAAATTACTCTTTGTTTGTGTACAGAGTGACAGAATGTTCTAACCTGGCTGAGAAACAGAGTGACTAACAGAAAGCAGCAGCAAACAAGCATCTCTCAGTGTTCAGCATGTGTTATGCCTTGCTGCCTCGGTCCTCCTGCATGTTAACAGTCCTCTATGTTGCAATCAATAGTTACAACTTTACCGTGTTTTATTTTTGGATTTTGTAAAACTTTTCTGGGGTTAATTGTGACTGAAAAGTGTGTCTTTGTTCTAATGTGTTTTAGATCATGATTTTGTTCAGGATGTGGAAATTCCAGTTGTCCAGTGGATAATTTCTGACAGACACTACAGATTTTCAAGCCCTCTATTAGTGAACCACAAACTCACATGCCCAGGGTTCAGAGAAACTAATGCTGAAATCAGTAAGACATTCATTCAGGAAATTCTTAATAATAACCTGTTTAGTCTGCAGTCAGAGTTATTCTAGACAGGCTGCCTGCGCCTAGCACTCTGGGAGGCAAAGGTCTCTACAAAAAATAGAAAATAGCTGGGAACTATGGTGGGCACCTGTAGTCCCAGCGACCTGCAAGGCTAAGGCAGGCAGATTGCTTAATACCGCAATGAGCTATGATGATCCCACTGTACTCTAGCCAGGACAACAGAGTGAGACCTTGTCTAAAACAAGTAAGAATTATTCCAGACAGGTAGGGAGGGAGGCAGAAAAGGACAGTACATTTCTAGGGAACAGCAAAGAACTGTTATTAACTGGAACATAAAACTTATATTTCGGCCAAATTTTGGAGAGTCTTAAGTGCCAGGGCAAGAAGTTTATTCCTTACACTTTCTAGTGAACAAAAAAGTTTCTAGTGAAGTATTTTGAACCGCTGAGTGGTATAGTCAAAGTGGTACTTGAGGGAGGTTAATCTGGAACTGCCTTACCTGGATTGTGGGCAGCACAGCAGAATCAGAGCCAAGGGAAAGAGGCTCTCCTAATGGTAAGTAGGAAGCAGGAACAGCCTAGGTTAAACAGCCCAACATCATGTCCATGATGGCAGCACGGGACAGCAGGAAGTTCACCGTTTTCCTATCTTGGATAAATGGGACACTGCCTGTCGCTTTTTTTAAGGAAGTGAAGGTGTCTCTGGTTTAATGTGTGCTTCTTTCTGACGGAGAGAGCGCTTTCAAATATGAAGGCCCTAGAATTGTCCAGCTTCAGGCTGTCATGGAGCTATCTTTGGGTGAACATTGAGTTTGTTAAACAACAGAAAATTTAATATGATTATATAATCTTATACTCTTTTACACAGAAGAGTCTTAAAGGGGAATAATATTGCATATTTCCATGAACCGATATTCGGAAAATTATTTTTGGTTTTCATGAATATTCTTATATCACATTATAGTACCATTCCAGAAAAGAAAAAGAGCATGATAGTCTTCCTTACTTCTCTTTGGATAATTCTGTTTTATCTTTGTCATTGGACAATGACTTCAAAGATTCATGTCTTTCTAAATTTTAATTTTTAACTTTGTGACTTTTTTTTTTTTTTTTTTTTTTTGAGACAGAATCTCAGTATGTTGCCCTCAGTAGAGTGCTGTAGTGTCACAGCTCACAGCAACTTCAAACTCTCGGGCTCAAGCAGTTCTCTTGCCTCAGCCTTCTGAGTAGCTGGCACTGCAGGCCTTCTCCACAATGCCTGGCTATTTTTGTTATTGTTGTTGTAGTTGTCATTGTTTAGCAGGTCTGGGCCAAGTTCAAACCCACTAGCCCCAGTGTACATGTCTGGCACCCTAACCACTGAGCGATGGGTGCCCAGCCAGACAGTTTTTTTTCTTTTTTTAGAGACAGTCTCACTTTATCACCCTCGGTAGATTGCCATGGCGTTACAGCTCGCAGCAACCTCCAACTCCTGGGCGTAGGCGATATTCTTGCCTCAGCCTCCCAAGTAGGTGGGATTACAGGCACCCACCACAATGCCCGGCTATTTTTCTGTTGCAGTTTGGCCAAGGCTGGGTTCGAACACGCCACTCTCGGTATATGGGGCCGGCACCCTATCCACTGAGCAGCATGCACCACAGACAGTTTTTTTTAATGTGATATGCTAGGTGTGTTGGGGAAGGAAAGGGTTCTATGGTTGACAAGGATGTTCTATTCCCTCCATCTCAAATTATCATCTAGCCAAAAGTCCTCATGACATCAGCAGTAATATTTTTCCATAGGTCCACCAAAAAGTATCTTAGCCAGTGCATAGATTCGGCCATTGTGCTCCTGCAGAAATACTAAGGAGGCCCCAGAGAGAAGGGGGATTGATGCAGGGTGGCGGGCCCCTCTGTCCCTTGCTTGAGACCAGCTGTACTTTTTTCCTTCCTCAAAGGTTCCGTGGAGGTGGATAAGCATCTATAATATTTTGTTGCATGCCAAATTCATTTTAAAAATGAATTGCCCTTGATTTTTGTTAATTTTTCATTGTGGGAATTATTTTTAAAGAGTCAAAATAGTATTAGGGATAAAATAAGAATTACCTCTAATTCTACAACCCAAATATAATTACTGTTAATTTAGGTTTATTTATTCCCTTCATACACATACTTTTATATAGCTTATAGGGTTTGCATTCATTAAAGTTTTTATTGTGAAATGCACATAACGTAAAATTTATTATTTTAACCACGTTGAGGGGTACAGTTTGTGGTGTTAGATACACTTGCATTGTTGAGTCACCTTCATTCACCTGTAGCATTTTTTCGTTATCTAATACTGAAACTGTACCCGTTAAACTACTTTTGTTGCTTTTCTTTTTTACCTTTTTTGGGGCGGAGAGACAGTCTGACTCTGTAACCCTGGAAAGAGTACTGTGGCGTTATAGCTCACAGCAACTTCAAACTCCTGGGATCAAGCGATCCTCCTTCCTCAGCCTCCTTAGTAGCTGGGACTACAGGCACCTACATGCCACCCAGCTCACTTTTCTGTTTTTGGTAGAGATGGGGTCTCACTTTTGCTCAGGCTGATCCTGAACTCCTGGGTTCCAGCAGTCTCCCCAAGTGCTAGGAGTCCAGGTGTGAGCCACTGAGCCCGGCCACATTAAACGAAACCTTGCTCCTGACAGCTTCTCGTAACCACGGTTCTGTTTTGTCTCTGTGTTTCTGACTATTCCGGATACCTCATTTAAGAAGATTCATGCAACATTTGTCCTTTTGTGTCTGACTTGTTTCACTTGTCGTAATGTCTTCAAGATTCATATATGTTGTAGCACGTGTCAGAATGTTTTTCCTTTTTGAGACTGAGCAATGTTCCACTGTATGTGTATACCTTACTTTCTTTAGGATATTCATGTACTGATGGGCATTTTGGCTATCGTCAGTAAACTGCTGTCGTGAGCATGGGTGTACAAATACGTTGCAGTGCCTGCTCTCAGCTCTTCAGTGTATGTACCCAGAAGTAGAATTGCCAGATAAAATAGTAATTCTGCATTTAATTTTTTGTGGAAGCAGCACTCTGTTTTCCACAACAGCTGCGTCGTTTACATTTTCACCAACAATGCACAAGCAAGAGTTGCAATTTTTCCGCATCCATGTCAACACTTACTGTTTTCTGTGTTTTGATAATGCCATCCTAATGGGTGTGAAGCAGTACCTCATTGTGTTCATGCATATTTTAAGAATTAGAATCGTAACACACTGATACATGTAACTTTTCACTTTTTTGAAGAGTGAAAAAAAGAATTATCTCCTCTTCACAATTTTATGAGAGACTTACGTTCAAAGTTAGAGTATGTACAATGTTGAGTTTTTTTTAATGTTGACCAGAATCTTCATGGTACTGCGTTCTATAGATATTTATATCCTTCACGTAGCTGGTTATATCTACTGTTTGCATGAAAGAGTGTCTCTAAAAAAGTAGAGATCAATTCTTTATAAAAATCCATTTTTAAATAAACTATTTTAAGCCATAAAAACAAAAAGAACGAAAGGGATTAGAATTATAGCTGATATAAAAGTAAACATTAAATCAATGAAAGATTTGAGCACAGATTATTTGAGCTAAAATAAAACATATGTCTAAATATATGGCCTCGTTTGAGGTTGGAAGGAATCAGTCAGGCTCATATTTTGGGGGAGGGGGACTTCGATTACTGTGCAGCTCTTTTCCACAAACCTCTGCACCTCCCTTCAAGTTTTGCAGGTAGCCAGTTGGCTCTATGTTTCTGTTGAAAGGCTTCTTGGCTCTGATTTGATTTGGTGTTATTCTTAACTTTGATTTCATTTTGACTTTGGTGTCATTTTACCAAGAGGTCATAGGAAGATTGCTCCAGAGACTTTGTGCTGATGGTTTGGGAAATCTGAATACTCTCCCGGACTTTAGTATCCATGGCTTATAAACATCCTTTGGCTCACACCTATAGTTCTAACACTGTGGGAGGCTAATGTGGGAGGATTCCTTGAGTCCGAGAGTTTGAGACTAGCCTGAGCAAGATCGAGACCACGTCTGTACCAAAAAATAGGAAAATCAGCCTGGGTTAGTGGCACAGTTATTCAAGAGGCTGACTCAGGAGGATTGTTTGAACCCAGTAGTTTGAGGTTGCAGTGAGCTATGATGATGCCACTGGGTGACAAAGTAAGACCCTATCTAAAAAAAATAATAATAATAAAGGAAAGAAAGAAAGAAAAGCCTCATCTTCTGCACCTCCTCTCATGGAGCAGAGATTACTCCCTGAAAAAAAAGAATCAAGCTGAAAGTATTTCAGACTTTTTGGTTTGTAATGTGTTGGCCCTGTCAGCCCGAAAGCTGAAGCCTGGCACGACAGCGTGCTTCAGTGGTGGAGAATCAGGTGCACACAGAGTGACTCACCAGGCATTTGTTAACTGGGGTGCTATGAAATCATATGGGGAATTAGATTGTAAAATCACAATTTAAGATAAAAGTAGAAAATCACTTACAGTCAGTTATCCTTGGCCATTGTTTTCTTCAGTTAATCTAAATGAGGAAGTTAGCTTGTGTTTTAAGAGCCATATTCTATGAAAACACGTATCAGTAAACACGCGAATTGTACTCATGGTGAGATTTCCTCTCACCTCACAGTTTCTCTGAGGCATGTGCTTCTTGAGTGGAGCTCAAGCTGAATTCAGCTCATTATTTTAATTGCTGTATTCTCTTGGCTCCTCCCTTACCTACTGAAGATTGTTTAACTCACATTAAGTTACATGTTCAGATACTGTACCTGCACTGCCCGCCTTTAACTTGAGCCTGGGCCTGGCGTGACCTGACCCTCAGTATCTGACGTTGTGATTGCTAGTTGTCAATGCGTTTTCTCCTCTTCTCCACTGCAAGAAACTTCGGGCCTCCTAAGAGAAGTAGTGATTTCTGGGAGACTTGTGATAAATGATCTGCAAATCTATAAATTCTTACTGAAAGGATCATATGAAATGGTTACATATTTGCTGGACTTGTTCTTATTAATACGCATGTATTCGTGGTGTAACCCCAAGAAATGATTTCTCCAGAATGTAGACCATAGAGGCCGCTCAAATTCAGTAGTGAAAAGTGGCACTACCCTGCTAAGATTGCCAGTCATGTTTATGTTTATCAAATGCCAGGTGACGTCTGCAGGACAGTGTAGAAATCATCCCATTTCTCTAAATCCCTACTATAAAAAGTGCATGTTGGCCTAGCAGCATTGGTATCATTTGGGAGTTGGTTCTGGAAGGACAGAATCTCGGGCCTATCACTATACCTAATGAATTAGAATCTGCATTTTAACAAGATCCCCAGCTGTGATTGGGCTTATAGCTTTGAATAATACCAAAAAGGCCACATTTGGTATAATATGTTAATATATAATCTTCTTCTCCTGATAATTTTGAGCTACATTGGTCAAACAGTAGAAAAACAATCCATGCAAACATTTAGGGAGACATTGTTATTTCAGGTAGGAAGGAGTAAAATTTTATCTTAAAAGAGCTAGCACAGTAAGAGAAAAAAAGTAATGTTTCGGAGTTGGTGGCTTTGGCACAAATAAATTTACTTTATCCAAAACGTAATGGATTTCTTAATTTGATAGAAGACATTTCATGTGACTTAGTGAAAAGTAAGTTTGGTTCTTGTATAAAATTAGTTTGCTCTTTTTGAGGGTTGGTGAAGAAATAAATATAAAATGAGAAGTAGAGTTTATCTTCCGTGATATTACTTAAGTAACTTTTACATTTTATCTGCAGAAAATCAGTCTTTCCAAGACCAGGCACCTATGTTGGAAGGTGAATTAGTTATAAAATATACCTTTGGAAATCTTTGAATCATTGAATAGAATTAATGAATGGACATTAACATTAATGCATGTGAACTTCAAAGTAATGATATCCTGAATTTGATCACTATCATTTTTAATTGAGCTGCTTAATTGAGTCAAATTTTAGAACTGATTGAATTTATATGATGATAAATAGCTTTCAATCATAAAAACCATTTATTTTATATAGACATAAAGGAAGCAACTATGCCAAGATTGTCTTAGATATGGGTAAGACTAGAAGGTGGTGGGAGAGGTCTGAGTGAATCTGAATATAACCAGAAGTTTAAGACTTTGTTAATCAGATAGCAGCATATGGTTTAATATTTTGTGATTAACTTTTGAATGTTTTGAGCTATATTCATATTTGGCATTCTCTTTCCTAATAAACTCATAGGAAATGAATTCACTTTTAAAATTACAAGCAAATGGGTACATGATGGTTAGGAGAACTATTTCTTAAAGTTTCTGTGACTTTATATATGAACCAGAAGCTCTTTAGTTCGCTAAGCAATTTTGTTGTGACTTACTATACATATAATTAAACCGGTAAAAGGTAAAATATTAAAAGAATGTTCAGTTTATCGGGGGATCATTTTTTGTCTTTACACATATACACATACAGCAAAGTTTCTTTAGCCAGTATCTAGTGCTTTACAAAAAAGTAGTGAAATTCCACAAGTGGCTCACGCCTGTAATCCTAGAACTTGGGAGGCCAAAGCTAAAGAATCCCTGTATCTCAGGTGTTTGAGACCAACTTGCACAATAGCAAGACCCGGTCTCTAAAAAAAAAAAAAACAAGAAATATTAGCCAGACGTGGTAGTGTGCACCTACCATGTGCACCTTCCTTTTTTTTGTTTAAAGAACTGACGTGAAATACTTAACTGATGTCCACTTTCTACTTTGAGAATTTAGGGGTAGGGTGTGTGTGTGTGTGTGTGTGTGTGTGTGTTTGTGTTTTAGAGGAAATTTTCTACATTTGATCTTTTATGTTTGCTGCCAGACTGAAATTTTTTCATGGTGCTAAAAAAAAAATCTTAGCAGATATTTGAATGCCCTTGCTTACTTTGTAAGTAATTCGGCAAAGATGATAAAAATTATTGGTGTTATGTAGTAGAGCTCTGTTATTCTTATAGTTAACAGTGTTTCTACTCCGTTTAGCATTTGTGAATGATTTGCTTGTGCTGAATTGCTCTCTTGACAAATAAGAGGTTGCTACTTTTTATCCTGTTTTTTTCTAAGAAGGCTTTTTTTTTTTAAACAGGTGATTTATTTTTTCTTTATTAATGAGAGAATAGTAAACCGATCTTTGAAGGTAATACACCAATATGGAAACACTTCACCATCCTTAAATTTAGCATAACTCTTTGGTTTAAATGGAAATAATATCAAGGTACCATATCCACTCAACCAATACCTGACTATTACAGGTATGAATGTGGGAATTCATACATAATGATTCCCACAACTTGGCTGGTAACATCTTTGTGACAGTTATCTCAGGGTTAAGACAGAATTTCAGAATATCAGATGATGAATTCAGTTGCATTTTCTTCCTTGCAGAATTCTGAAGGAAAATCTCCTCTATTATCTGTTATAGGTCCTCAGAACGGTTGGAATGATCCTCCAGCTTTGAACAGAGTACCCAAGAAGAAAAAGGTACTAGAAAACCATGTCTGTCCAATGGGCCTGAGGATGTCTATTAATCAAACAGCCCCTAGGAGCATACCACACTTCACTGATCCTTTAATGCAAACCTTACCGATTGATACGTTTAATGTCTGTTTCAACATGCATCTTCTGTTCCCCAGAGGGAAGGAAAGTAGAAAACATCATCATCAAACGTGGCTCTGATGATGGTTGTATAAATGAAAGCCCTTTTAGAAGGCACAATAGAAATTCCCAACAGGCCTCTTTGAAAAATAAAATAAATAGAAATAAAATTTCAGGTTTTAGAATTGATGGGGAGTTTTAAGGAGTTACTGTGGTCTTTGGGTTCCAGTTATAATCATGAATTTGGCAATTCTGTTTTGGAATTTTTTTCTGTCTCATATGAGCGAAGAAATAGCTTTGTAGCTGAACATTATTTAGATGTCAGTAACTATTGAGAGGTGTTAGATCACAAAATAAAATTCTTTCTGCCCAACCCATTTTCTAGTTTATTTTTTGTATTCCTTATAATCCCTTTCCCTCAAATATAGTAATGAGAGGCCATAACATAAAATTAAAGACATAAAATGAGCAAAGAAACCCAAAATTTAGGTTAATAGAAATGAGAAACATAATCTACTAATTTTGTGTGATAAAATTGCCAAGTGATATCTATTTAGTTATCTAGGAAAAGGTATCATATTCTTCTAAACACAAATTCTTGGCATATCTGATTTCAGTATTGGTAGCTATAATTCTCCAGACTTAACATCTTTCAAAAACGCCATGGTCTGGCTCTTTCACTGGGGGCAAATTTGGGCAGACAAGGGGAGACTTGAGAGTCCAGGTTTGAGCTCCCTATTCCATAGTCAGATTATCTCTACTTTTATGTTTTAGCCAAGAATTCTGTGTGAAATTTCATTTGAAATAAGTATTCTGCTACTATTAAAATGTTTGTTTAGCTGTGGAGTAGACTAACTTCCTTAGTTAGCTGAGGAAATGTATCCTTTTTGTTGTTACTCTTGGTGTCTTTTATTTCAATCTTTTAACAGATGCCTGAAAACTACATGCCTCCTGTTCCTATAACGTCACCAATCATGAACCCTTTGGGAGATCCCCAGTCACAGATGCTGCAGCAGCAGCCTTCAGCTCAAGTACCACTGCCTAGCCAAGCTTCGTTCCCACAGCCGCACCTTCCAGGTGGTCAGCCCTTCCATGGCATACAGCAGCCTCTTGGTCAAACAGGCATGCCACCAACGTTCTCAAAGCCCAACATTGAGGGCGCCCCAGGGGCTCCTATTGGCAATACCATCCAGGTAACAGTAAATCTGTGCAAGTGGAATGGGGAGATGGCTCTGTTTCCCTATATTTTCTTTAATGTGTTAACTTATGATTATACCGTTGTTAGTGAATATCTAAATTTGTTTTCAATTTAGTTGTCCTAAACAAAAAATGGTAACTTTTTTTTTTAAGACTGATCATTCATATATACACACACATGTAGAAATTTTCAATTACAAGTCCATATACTATAAATGCTGTAGAAGAGATTTTTTATATTTGATAGTGCCAGTTCACTTTAATTTGGCCTAGTCACGTGTAGCCACAATCTAAGATCTGTTGAAGCATCTTTGCATCATAGGTTGCACCCGTTTATACCTTCTTTTAGGTGTCTGGTTTTGATTTTTACTTATCCCAGATGATTTCACACCATAAATTTTCATTTGATTTTGAAGAGGCCTGTCTACAACATTTTTTTTCCCTCTTTATCACATAGATTCAGGACTTAGTATATAGGTTACCTTCTGGTTATTTCTGATTATTTTCTGATATCATTTCTTCCAGCATGTGCAGTCTTTACCAACAGAAAAAATTACCAAGAAACCTATTCCAGATGAGCACCTCATTCTAAAGACCACATTTGAGGATCTTATTCAGCGCTGCCTTTCTTCAGCCACAGATCCTGTATGTATTTTTTTTGCATGTTTTGCTTAATTAATCTTTTATGAAACTCTTCTATAATTAAAACTTAAAGTCTTAAACTTACAATGTAGGCAAGTATGAAAGTAATAAAGCTGGCCCTTAACATAGTTTGCATTATATATAGACATATATTTAATTGCTTTTATGTATAAATGTACTTAATACACACAATAACCCCACATTATGTAGATTTGTCATTTTTATTTTTTAAGTGGTGAAATTAAGGTACAGAGTATTAAGTAACACCTAAGGTCAGACCCCCATTCAAACCAGACAGTTTGGGTCCAGAATTTATGTTCTTGACCTACCAAGGTTTACTGCCGCTCCTCAGCAAACCTGTTGATGTTTGCACATTAATAGTTGTACGCAAGAAACTCAGATTTAGATTTTCTTTCTGAGCTTATGTTGAAGTTTTTCAAAATAGATCATCTTCTGTAACTCTGCAGAGATCTTAAAGATAATTGAATGTGTTAGGTAATGGAGTTCACATTTATGTTTAAAGCAACTGATTTTACTTAGTTTTACTTAGAGGATGTCTGTGTATTGGCAACAACAAAAATTCCACAAAGCCAGTCTTGTTTTAAATGAAATATAATTTTCTGCCAACAAATATTGAATATGTGTATTTAACCATTGGCTACTTGTCTACTTAAAAAAAAAACAGTTTCTGGAATTTGTTGCTTCATCAGACATTGAGTATTAATATGTGCAGCCTTCAGCTAGTCTTGTGGAAAGCAATTTCCTGTACTCAGTGTCAGGAAAGCAATGAGCATAAAAGCCTGGCATTCTGGGAGTGATGGAAAGACCAAGCTGCAAACAAGAGAGCAAATGAAACTGATAACCAGACACATGCCAGCCCTGTGCACACCCCTAAGTAGAGACAGGCTGTCATCATTCAGAAACAGGGGTGCTGAGAAGAATGTGGCAAAATTGCAGTTCTTCTCCAGGTGTGAGTCAGCATAGAGAGGATGGGAGGACACATATGGTCCAGCTTCATAAATGTTTTATTGGATTTAATCTCGTCTGGGTCATCATAATCTTTCACCAGGCCTTTCTCACTGCCCTCAACATTTCTAGCTCCCTGTTACTTCTTTAGTATCTTTTCCCACCCAGTAGAATATGAGCTCCGCAACATACAAGACTTTGTCCCAAGCACAACACATAGTAGGCATTTGGTAACTATTGAAAAGACCATTAATTATGTTGTAACTTTAAGAGCTTCCATTTTAGTTTTAATCACTATATTTAGTTTTTATCACTATATTCATAATATCATAGGGAGGGAAATGTGAGAGGTAGATAGGCTGATGTCTCTCTGTAGGAGTTGGGGGGCACCTCACCTCAGTCGAGGGCAGAGCGCAGACACACCATTCCTGTGGGTCATCAAGACCACCGAAGATGAAAGGAATCTAAGGCACCCCAGACAGGGCAAAGTCGCTAAGACCATCCCTGCTCAGAAAAAAAAATGAGCAGGCAGGCAGGGCTAAGCCCTTTACACTCCTGATGGGCAGTTAGATTAGGGAAGCTAGCTTGCTTGCCTTGCAAAGAGAAACTTGTTTTCCCCTCCTCGTGTCTAAGCACTTTATCCTTATCTGGTGTTGTTGACAACTCTGCTCTATATGTTCCCAATTACCTAGCCATTTCCTCTTTACCCAGTCTTCCTGGGGCCTTGGGAGTCTTCTAATCCTATACTAGAATTTTAGCACCTTTTCGTTTTGCATATGTGCTTTGTGTTAGGGATCAATAAAAGGTTTCTGGGAAGTCAGAGAGCTGCTGCACTTCCTCATTCTACCACCAGGTGTGTGAGTCCATGCACGCCCCTCTTAGGCCTCCTAAATTTTGTACGTTAAGGTGGTGCAGAGTCTCGTTATATTCCCTCAGGTTGGGGCCCACAGCAAACCCCGACAGAAAACAACTTTTTAAGGATCTATTTTACTACTTCTCTCAATAGTCTTACATTGTCAGAAGATAATTTTGGTTTTTTTTCTTGATGTTGTAAAAGCTTAGAAAGAGTCGGTATTAAACATATCAAATATGACTAAGTACAGTCAGTTCCCATGTTGCAAACAACCCGACTTATAGCATTTTGTACTATGCACAGACCCCCCCATAAGAATAATTTATAATTAAATAATCACATTAATAATTATTAGTTTCTTCCACGCATGTGCACAGACTTGCATGGCATAAGTGGTTTTTTGGCGTAGCATCTTTACCCTACCAGCTGATCTCATGGTTTACATGGCCACTGTACGCACTGCCACTTTTTTCCAAATTTATTCATTTCCATGAGTCGATGTTTTTACCCTTATGACCATGCTTCCACAGTGAAAGTGCTCTGCAAGTCCAGGTGAGCCTGCAGTAAAGAGAAAGGTGATAACAATGGAATTAAAGTATAAATAATTAAGCCTTTGGAGAAAGGTTAGATGCCATCATTCAGTGGGAAAGCATTAGGCTTCAGTCAACTTGATGATCAGAACAATTGCAAAGGATGAAGTGGGAATGATGCAACATGTGAACGGCAGTGCTCTGATGAGAGCATCAGTTATTACTAAGCAGCGCAGTGGATTAATTATTGAAATGGAAAGGGTTATCACTGATTTGGCTAGACGATCAAAATAAGTAACATTCCTGTTAACCTGGAGTTGAGGCAACATTAGGTAAGTGTTAACCTTTAATATTCTTTTGTGAGATTTCTTCTATCTCCAATCTAAACTTTGTATGAGTTTGTTTTTATGTTCTCTTTGTTTAAATTAAAGAGCTTTTAAACAATAGTTACTATAGTACAGGGATATTATTGTTACTACAGTTTTACACTATGTTATTATGACCACATATGTGTCATTAGAGTATTGTTATTAGTACCATGTATATACGGTTCAACAGGGATCTGACTTACATACAAATCCAACCTAAAGATGTTCTTGGGACTGTATCTCATTTGTAACCCTGGGATCACCCTGTATATAAGTGTTTTTGAAAAGTTAATATAACAGTATGTTTGCCTTTACCACCCATAATCTGCACAATAACTGTACTTAGACCTTTTCCATGGTCCACTGACCCCTTGCTGCTTCCAGATGCTTGTGAGTATAAACAGTTAAACGTGTACACACCTTGTCAAGTGGGTTTGCGGTTCACTTGAAATCCAATCAGTATTCCATGTTATACTCTGGAAAAAAGTCTCATTTCCTCCCAGCTCACATAACCCTTATTAGATTGTTGACCTCTAGTCTAATAGTCTGTTCAAGTTTCTTGATCATCTTTACTTTCATTTGTTTATAAAATGAAGCTGGACAACATCTTGAGCTGGTAAATATCTTGGTTTAGTGTAATGAGATTGGGCAAGTTCTTTGGATAAAAGTTAATCTTCAAATATAACATCTGTCTTTTCCTCTCTTGCAGCAAACCAAGAGGAAGCTAGATGATGCCAGCAAACGTTTGGAGTTTCTGTATGATAAACTTAGGGAACAGACAGTAAGTTCTGAGGAAAATGGAGGGAGGATTCATAACAATAATTTATTCTCAGTTGCTAGTAAAATAGTGTCTTATCAACACTTCCATTTAGTATGCTTGGAGACAAAAGTGTCATGACTTACTGAATGGGCTTTGCTCTAAATCATAAATTTCATTCATTGGGGATGAGGGAATAAGGCAGAGTGTGTAGGTGAGGAGGGAAAGAGAATCCAGGCATGAGGGGCTCAGGCCTGTAATCTCAGCACTTTGGGAGGCTAAGGTGAGAGAATCACTTGAGGTCAGGAGTTTCAGACCAGTTTGGGCAACATAGCAAGACCTTGTCCCTTCAAAAAAATTTTTTTTAATTAGCCACGTGTGGTGGTATAGGCCTCTAATCCCTCCATAGGGAGGCTGAGGCAGGAGGACTGGTTGAACCCAGGAGTTCAAGACTATAGTAAGTGATGATCACAACATTGCACTCCAGCCTATGGAACAGAGTGAGACTCTGTCTCAAAAAAAGAGAGAGAGAGAGAGATTTTCACCCTTCTTACAACAAAGAGCAGAAGTACAAGCTGCCTGTACTGGCCTAAGGTAACTGACCTGCTGCTCATTTTTTATGGCCATGTATCAGAAGTCAGGGCAGGTATTCTGTTTTCCAGAGGTGAAATCTACAGTCTTTTTCATGGTCTAAGTGTCCTGATCCTTTTATTCTAGAACAACTGTAACACAAAAGCAAAGCCAGGTGTGGCCGTGGGATGACCAGGGTAATGTTTGTACCTATGCAGATAGCTAGCAGTACGGAATCTTTTGCTGTGTCTGCTCTCCGGTCCCCACTTCTTCGTTCCTTTCTAAAATTATCTTGTTTTATTAATGAAAGCACTAGGATAGGAGAGGGAAAAAAGAACTGGGACTTTCTTTTTGTATTTTTGTATTTCAGCATTCCTCTACCCCATTCCCACACCCAATTTCATCAGATAAAAATAACCATTTCTCTCAAGAGAGCCAAACTAAAGAAAGTTGATATCACAGTGGAAGTAATGTGTTCCACAGACAGATCCAAAATAAAGTCTTCTCTTCTAAGCACGGGACATGTATGTCAAGTAATCACATGAAAACAAACTGCATGTTTTATGGTTTTTAGAGATTGTACAAGGCAGTTTTATACTTGGTAAGTTGAGTACACAATTGTGTCTATTGCCCCACTAATGGCAGTCGAGCAAAAGTTCAGAGTCTCTGTTGTAGATTAAGGTTTTAAGTAAATTGGGTCCTTACTTTGAGATATGATTAAGAAGCTTCAATCTCCTTCATGTGCATAGGAAGAATTTCGAAAGGCTCTATCTAAAACAGTGGTTCTCAACCTTCCTAATGCCGCAACCCACAGGTTGAGAACCGCCGATCTAAAATAATTGAAGAGAGACATTAGCATTTCAGCTTGGGGGAGGAAATCTGGCTGCTTTTCTGTAAGAAAATAGCTGGTTTCTTATACGTGCCCAATTCATAAGTAACTTATTTACATAAATCATTTTGTCATGTTTCTACTTGATAACTGTTGTTCAGTCTAAGAACCTATTTCTGGAAGTGCTAAATGGTTTATATATTTTTATAATTTTTCTCAAGTTTATTTAAATATCTGTGTTTAATGTTTATAGGTGGTCTCATGGGAAATTCTTCCTTCATTAATTCTTTCTCTTGGTTCTACCTTTATTTCAGCTTTCACCAACAATCACCAGTGGTTTACACAACATTGCAAGGAGCATTGAAACGCGAAACTACTCAGAAGGATTGACCATCCATACCCACATAGTTAGCACCAGCAACTTCAGTGAGACCTCTGCTTTCATGCCAGTTCTTAAAGTTGTTCTCACCCAGGCCAATAAGCTGGGTGTCTAAAAGGATGGCTTCACTCCCACTCAATATTGCCATTTTTCCAAAGAAACATGTTTTTAAAAAATTATAAGACCTGGACCAGTCCTCATTAGCATGTTTTCATAGCAGCCAGTTGAGAGCATTTACACTATTTCTGCAGATATACTCACCTTAGAACTGCTCGAAATCCTGGTGCTTTCTTTTTGATTTAATCTTTGTTGCCTGTGATGATTCTCTGCAAGTAGCATATTTCCTGGATTACACATAGTATGGTTTCCTGAAGCGTTCTGATAAAATATGGTTTTTAAAACCTCAGTGTACTTTTTAGAAAAGGAGCATCTGGTTATGCATAAAGCAGAGCTAAACTGAATTTCTTCCATGTCTTCCCTACTACTTCCATGTCAATCAGATTAAAGTGTGTAATCCTATTTTATGTGCTTGTAGTCTTTTTTTAAAAAACAACTGCTTGCAATTTAGTTTAATCCCTATTTTTTATGTCTTAGGCTTTACTCTGGTCCTGAACAAATAACTACATGTACAGGCTGCTAGATTGGTTTTAGCAAATACTGATGAAAATAGGATTACTAGCTTTAAATGTACAGAGGGAAAACTGAGCATTTTCATTTGGTAGAATACATGGAGCTTTTTCTCTTAATCTTTTCAGTATTCTGTTTGAGTTTTAAGATGTAATTGTTTCCATTTTATAGTAAGAAATTCACCCATGTTAAAAAAAAATTGCCTACAACTTTGAGGTTTAAAGTTTAGAGAGAAAACTTTAATATGGCTGGGCGCCTGAAATCTTAGTGCTCTGGGAGGCTGAGGTGGGTAGATTGCTTAAGCTCAGGAGTTCGAGACCAGCCAGAGCAAGAGCGAGACCCCATCTCTTCTAAAAATAGAAAAACTAGCCGGGCATTATGGTGAGTGCCTATAGTCCCAGTTATTCAGGAGGCTGAGACAAAAGGATCACTTGAGCCCAGGAGTTTGAAGTTGCTGTTAGATATAGCACAGTACTCTACCCATGGCAATGGAGTCACACTCTGTCTCAAAAAAATAAAAATAATAATTTCAATCAGCCTTCTGAATCAGACATTTTTCAGCCAGTTCTTCTGTCAAGTAATTGATTGCATTGTACTCTGTCCTAAGAACGGTGTGGTAAACAAAAGATAATCGTTGCCATGGAATCTGGAGGAGAATTAGATACTAGTAATTTTCATTGCTTACGGAATATTACTTTAAAGGGTTAAAAATTACTTTACATAAATAGTATGATGTAAGAGAGGTTCATCAGGATTTTCTACAGCCTGAGTGAAGTGGTTTGCAAGAACCTCTCAATTCTCTTTGCTGTATTCTCCAGTGCACAAATACCTCCACCCTCTCCTGCCTTTAAAAAAATTAGCCATCTCAACTTTACACTTCAGAATAGTTTTGTAATTGAAAAAAGGAGCACCTTGACAGCATATACTTATCCTGCAGTCTAATGGATGGAGTGTCTAGACTTACAAACTGACTTACTGTCCTCCTGCTCACTGGTCTCGGGTGAGTTTGGGAGTGGGAAATGAAGTGGTAAGTTGACCTTCTGGACCTGCCCTGAACTCCAATGTCAGCTCAGGATCAGTAGGCTGGCTTCCAGTAGTTCCTTTATTCACTGCTCTTATAGTTTGGATTTGTTTCATGGTTGACATGGCAATGACATAATTGGCATCATTTTATAAAAGTTTTCAAAGGATGAGAAACAAGATTAGGTGGCAGTGGAGCCCTGGCCAACCCCAACAAGTATTTTAAGGATCTGACTGTGAAAAGCCTTTTGCCACTGATAAACTGAGCAGCTGTTATCTTTTCTCAGTATAACATGGTGCTCTTTCTTACACCACAGAGCCATTTCTCTGTCTTACAACACTTGGAGAAGTTTCTTGTACGTCAGTGCAGGTAAGATGAGCTGGTCTCAAAATTATTTGTGTCTCTGAAGAGTGAAGATAATAGATTACAGAAAGAGAGTAAGGAGTTTGTTTTTCTGAAGAAAAACAAGACAACTTTTTTTTTTTTTTTTGCACTTTCTGGACGGGGCTGGGTTTGAAACCGCCACCTCTGGCATATGAGGTTGGCGCCCTACTCCTTTGAGCCACAGGTACCACCCCAAAACAAGACAACTTTTAAGAAATTTAAAAAATAGGGGCGGCACCTGTGGCTCAGTGAGTAGGGCACTGGCCCCATATACCGAGGGTGGCAGGTTCAAACCCAGCCCCGGCAGAACTGCAACAAAAAAATAGCTGGGCGTTGTGGCGGGCGCCCATAGTCCCAGCTGCTCAGGAGGCTGAGGCAAGAGAATCGCCTAAGCCCAAGAGATGGAGGTTGCTGTGAGCTGTGACGCCATGGCACTGTACCAAAGGGCCATAAAGTGAGACTGTCTCTATAAAAAAAAAAAAAGAAATTTAAAAAATAGAGAAATAATGTCAACTTAGTTTTGTAAGTACAGATTTTAATGTTTTCCACTTTAGATGACATTACAGTGTTTTCCTGCACAGCTCAGGAACTGTCCTTATATAAAGATCTCATGGATTGTTTCCCTGATTATTATTTAGTTTTGAAAGTAATAGATGTATTTCCTACCCTTGTCATTCCTTCATGTATAGTGACCAGTCACTCTTTCTCAATACTAGGTCTGTTCAGTTTGCTACTTACGCTTTTTTTATTTTTTAGTCTACTTAATTTTAAAAGAAGGGAGGGGGTGTGTAGGAAGCTGGTGAGTGGGGCCAGGTGTTGGCCAGGAGATGTATCAGGATCTCTAGGGTTGGAGCTTTTTAATCTTACACCCATTCCTCTGCTCTTTTCTATACCACCCTTTCAGTTGGGTAAGATGGATGTACCCTTAAATCATTATGCATAATGGGATATATAGCTGATGGAGGTAGTTGTTTATTTGAATAATGCAGAGCCAAGAAAAGGTTGAGAACAAAACTGCTCTTCACATGACTATTGAGAGTTCAGTGAGCCTGTATATTCCTCTGGATTGGAAATCGCTCATGACGACAGGATGCAGTGGGATCCCTGCCAGCCAGATGTACCCTGAGTATCTAACACATGCCTGAAAAATAAAAGGGAGGGATGATTTCTGACTGACACTTTTTTGGTATCCTTTTATCTGCTGACCACATTTGGGTTCACCTAAGAGTGACTACAATAGCCATTGTTGGATCCTCTGCTACAGCGAAGACTTCATTTAGGTCTGTTATGAAGTTTCAGCCGATGGCATGTGCACGTGTATATACATGTGAACACACAGGACCCCCTCTATGGCAACTGCATCCCCAAATACAACCTGGGAATCTGTAGGAGTAGTCATCACTTGCTGAAGATAGCAGCATCTTCAAATTGTTCAGTAAGTAAGAGGGACTGTGGGCACAGACACTCTCAGCTATTTGATCTTAGGGATAAATGTCTGAAGTCTTTCCACAAATGTAGATTACAGAGAAAAAACAGTCAAATTGGCTTCGTTTGCCCACTTTTCCTACTGTACTCCTTGTTTCACCTGCACTCTGGGGCATCTGTTCTGCTCAGAGCTTTTCAACCTAGTCTCTCAGGTTCCACTATGTGCATATATGCCCACTGGGCTCAGACTGTGCTGTGTTTTCATTTCCAGCTCTTTGCTTTGTTTCCCCCAGGACGTATAAGATGTATGTGTTTTAGGGCGGTCGAAGTGGATCTTGAAACAGTTAACAAATCAAGCAAGGGGAAATAGACTTTGATTAGTCATGTGCATATTTTTTGATGTTTATGGATTAATGTTTCCAGAAATCTGCTGAAGTATGTAGTTAGCAAACAACGCTAATGTAGTTATACCCAAAACACCTAGAACGAACGACTTTGTACAAACATCAATACTCAGTAATGTCTGAGATTTTTGTTTTAACTGATGTGTATTCCTTATTGAATTTGAATTTGGTTATTAGGCTGACATTCGGTAAGTCTGTCTCTGCTTTTATTCCTGCTGCCTTAAAATCCCCACTTCCACGACTTTTATAAAACCACCTTTTGTGCATCAGTGGGCTCATTGTGCAAGTGGAAGGAGTTGGCTTCACACGTCTTGTATAATAGAGGAAGCCTCCCTATTTCAAAACGATATAAGAACTTGTTTAAGTATTTAGTTCTTACATGCAAAGTTAACCCAAAAGGATGTGTGTTTCAAACGTATTTCTTGGAGCTATGGTCTTGTGGCTAAAAAATTAAAATTAACAACTTTTTAAAAATTATATAGTTCTACTATTATTTCTTCTATACCTTTAAAAGGCTATTACATTTTTGTACAAGGTTATTGTAAAAGGTTATTACAAAAAATAACCTTTTATAATGCTGTGGAGAGTGACTCCTAGTGACATTAACTTGGTTTCTTTACTTCAGTATTTACAAAGTGCTTTATGCAGTTTAGTAGAGATTTCATGTCTGAATAGATGTGTTTCCAGGGAGGCAATGAAAATTAATCAGCAGGGAGTTTATCATAGGAAGAGAATGGGTTCAAAGCTGTTTAGAAAAAGAAATTTCCAAGCCTGCGAGGTGGCTCATGCCTATAATTCTAGCACTCTGGGAGGCCAAGGCAGGTGGATTGCTTAAACTCAGGAGTTCAAGACCAGACTGAGCAAGAGTGAGAGACCCTGTCCATACCAAAAATAGGAAAACTAGCCAGGCATTGTGGTGGGCGCCTGTAGTCCCAGCTACTTCAGAGGCCGAGGCAAGAGAATCACTTGACCCAAGTTTGAGGTTGCTGTGAGCTATGATAACCATGGTACTCTAGCCTAAAGGCAGCAGAGTAAGACTCTAGTCTCAAAAAGAAAGAAATTTCAAGATCTTCTGAACAACAAAGGGTTAATGAGTATAATATAAAGTTTAAAAGAGCCATCGTGGTCTTACAGATAACCGGTAAGTACAATTCGGTTAATGATGAAAAGGTATTTCATCTCATACTTTGTCCAGTAAAAGAACTACCCACTCTAGACTGGAACGTAAGGTGCAAAGGAATGTAAAAAAGGATTTCAATAGTAAGGAAAGCAAACATTTAAGGCAGCAGCAATAAAAGCAAAGACAGACTTACCGAAATTTATCATACCCCAACTGTATACATTTGAAATACATCCCACCACAATGCCTGGCTAGTTTTCCTATTTTTGGTATATTCAGGGTCTCTCACTCTTGCTCAGTCTGGTCTTGAGCTCCTAAATTCAAGCAAATCCACTTGCCTTGGCCTTCCAGAGTACTAGGATTACAGGCATGAGCCATCTCGCCTGGCTTGGAGATTCTTTCTAAGGTCATTTGAAAGTGACTAAAAATGGTTTTCTTTTTCTCTGGATTTATCTCCAAATAACAGGTGACCTTTCACTACCTTTCTTCTTAAGCATTTAGGGAGAGAACAAATGCATTTTAACAGCCCACGTGCTCCAGTACGAGCTCTTTCCTGGCGGGTACTGCCTGGGCACACAGAGAAGGCATCTGACATTGACCTGACATGGACACTCAGGTACTCAGACCTCTCTCACTCAATCTTCATACTCCCCGGGGAGCTATGTCAGTAATTCAGTTGCCAAGCACATCGAGTAAGAAGTGGAATCTGGATTCCAACCCAGGTCTCAGTCCAGGGAGCCCATCTTTTTTCCACAAAACCCTACATTTCCCAAAGTAAGGATAACTGCTACTACCGGAGTTTGTTTGTTTGTTTGTAACAGTCTTACTTACCCTGGGTAGAATACTGTGCTGTCATAGTTCACAGCAAACTCACACTCTTTGGTTCAGGTGGTCTCACACTCTTCAGTTCAGGTGGTCCTCTTGCCTCAGCCTCCTGAGTAGCTGGGACTACAGGTGCCTGCCACAAGGCCTGGCTAGTTTTTCTATTTTTAATAGACCTAGGATCCTGCTCTTGTTCGGGCTGGTTTTGAACTCCCGAGCTGAAGCAATCCATAGGTCTCAGCCTCCCAGAGTGCTATGATTACAGGCGTGAGCCACTGTGCCTGGCCTGAGTTTGGGTTTCTGATTTTGCTTCACTTCCCCAAATATCTCCTATGGATCACAACAGGGAAGAGTTAGAGAACCAGGGCTCTACACTGTAGGTAATCTTGGGTGGTAAAGGTTAAAAAGCTACTTGGGAGCTTACTTTATCCCAAATGCTATAAATTGTGTCCTCAGGAGGAACAATACAGAGAGCACTCACCTGAGAGTCAAGAAATTCTGTGTCTTTTCAGCCACTCACTGTTAGTCAAGTTGCAGCTGCTCCTTCTGCCTCTGTTTCCCCATCTGTAAAGTGAGGGGTGAGGACTCGATCTCTAACTTCAGCTCTCAAAGTCCATGATCCATCTAGTGTTTTTGTACATTACCTATAAGTCTTCAGAAGGAATCGAAAATAAACTTTGGTGAGCACCAAAGCTTTGAAGAAAGATGACAGAGACGACTCAGGCTTGTTTATATTTGGATACCTTTTTTCCTCTTGCAGAGTTAATTTGATTTTCAATCTGGAGAAAAATCAATGCAGCATTTTCCTTTGTTGGAAATAAATGGGCAGGCATTAAAGAGAGAGTTTGTAATCGGAAGACGAGGTAAATATATTTGCTTGGCCTTGAGGTCCTTAGTAGTGAGTCTTCCTCATTAATGATATATATTTTCATGAAATTAACTTTCTGCACACCGGTTCCCCACATCAAGAATAGGCTATGTTTGAGTGATTGCATAGGACACACAATGAACTAATTTTTCTTCTAGTGCTGCAAATCTGGGTCACCCTTTTTGACATTCCTGAACTCTATTTACAAATTCTCCTTCCCTGCTAGAGAACAACAGGGGCCTTTGCCTTTTAAGAGCAGCCTGTGGTAATTGACACAGCGGGAAGTAAAAGAGGTCATTGAAACAGAAACAATAACAGCAGCTAATGCTGAGAAATAAATAAGAGCTCTTCTACATTTATCTGCCCTTGGACACCAAAATAACTATCCTAAAAGAAAAAGGGGTGGGTGGCTGTGGGGGTAGGAGAACTGAAGATCTGGTATGGTTCGTGGGTAAAAACCTTGTCAATACTGTCTTTGTCACAACAGTAGGGATTGTTAATTTATTTCAGAGAGGTGTGATTGGAAAGCAGAGAGAGACAAGTTTGGTTTGGTTTTGAGACTTTGTTTCTAGCCAGATGTTGGTGAAAGGTGGATGTGGGGTAGGTATTAACAAATGTTAACATGCCATGGATGGCTGGGTCTTTAAAAAAGGATGTTTCCTTAGAGGTTGTGGTTAGTGATTATTTGATTACCATCTGCCTCCCCTACTGGACCGTGAATTCCTGAGCATAAACTTATATTCTCCTCTGTGGAGATGAACTCGGTGCTTGGCTCAGTAAACATATAAATGAAAGAATGTTAATTGATTAAAACTCAGGATTATTTAGAAAGATCCAAAGGGCAGCAGATTGAGAAAGGTTTGGGTTGGTCTCTTCTATCTTATGAATAAGGAACTTAGAGCCTTCAAATTTGACCATCTCCAGAGCCTGTTTTCCAGCTACCAAATTGCAGCACTCTTAAGAGAATTCAGGAAATGTGGGCAGGGTCATAAGCAATAAGGCTGGTCTTTGTTAATGGAAACCCCTCACTTTTGTCAACCAAAGCAATAAAAGCATTCAGTCGAGGACAGGGTTTCCCCTCATCTCCTGCTATTTAAGTTCTCAATGGGAAATTTTTCCAATCTATTTAGTATAAAAAAGGATGCCAACCCTCTTGGGACTGGAGGAAGTAAAGAAGACTAGTTTTCTTCTAAGCCATGGTGTTGCTGTATCTCAAAACCAACCTGTGATCTTGGAGGCTGACTCCCCAACTTTATGATCCCCTTGAATCATTCTAATATAAAGCCTATGAGTGGTTTTCTGGCTCTGGGAGCACCAACATTGTTGAAATTTGAAGTTGTTGTCTATCCCCACACCCGAAAGGTAACACTTCTCCCCTTTACATCCACAAGAGCTATGGAACTGATTTCTTCCTGATGCCGAAGGAGTTGTCTTTAAGAATTAGCTCTGGTAAACCAAGTGGGTGATTCTACTGCACAGTTCCTTCCAGAGTGCACCCCTCCTGGTCCTGCCAGAATCCATTCCTTCCAGGCCTGAGTCCTCCATCCTGCCCAGTCCACGGATGTGAAGAGCACACTGGCTTTCTGGCCTGGCAGGTGTTATAGCTGCATCATCTAACTCTCTAGGATGATAAAAATAGTAAAATATAGTTGGGCTTGGTGGCTCACCCTTGTAATCCACTTTGGGAGGCCCAGGTGGGAGGATCCCTTGAGCTCAGGAGTTGAAGACCAACCTGAGCAAGAAGAGCTAAACCCTGTCTCTACTAAAATTAGAAAAATTAGCCAGGTGTCAGAGGCTGAGGCCGGAGGATCACTTGAACCTAGGAGTTTGAGGTTGCTGTGAGCTAGCCTGTTACCCAGGCTAGAGTGAGAGAGACTCTGTCTCAAAAAAAGAAAAAGAAACAATATTCCCTAGTTCCTAAAAATAAAACAAAATACGTAAATTATTCAGCACTTATCAGGTACCAAATGCTGTACAAAGTTTTATTCCTGTGAAGTACGAGTATTATCTCCATTTTGTACATAGAAGTACTGAAGTTGAGATTGTTAGACAGTTTGCACCGAAAGGATTCCCAGCATAAATCTTTCTTGAATCCATATTGTGTAGGATGAAATTGAGGATCTGAGTGACTGTCATTGCCCCCAGATGACCGAGTACTCAGACTTGCTAATTAAGAGTGGTAGGGCCACACTTAAACAAATCTCTTAGAATGCCAAACCTGGATCATTTTCATAAGACTGTAGCTTTTGTAGACAAAATCTGTATTTAAGAAATGCATAGATAATGAAAATCCTTGCAAATCTCTAACCTCAAGATTGGATCTTTTCTCCCTCTTCACTCTCTCCCTAAAGCCTACATTTTCTCCACAAATATTTTTCTCATGATTTTTTAAAATCTTGGCATTCTTGAAGGGATACAAGCTTATCTAAGTTCTAGGTACTTTGCCAGGCTCCTTATCTCTGAGCCATCTCTTATATAATTTTCCAACTAAGAGTCTCTGCTAAGTCCCTTTTTCAGGGCCCTGTTTGCTGCCACATCCTCCCTGAAGCCCTGCTGACCACACCAGACCAAATGTTTCACCAGGCATCTCTTTCACACAGTTTTTAGTCTTATTTTTTAAAGATAAGAGTCCTACTTTTTTTTTTTGAGACAGAGTCTCACTTTATCACCCTCGGTAGAGTGCTGTGGCGTCACAGCTCACAGCGACCTCCAGCTCTTGGGCGTAGGCTATTCTCTTGCCTCAGCCTCCCAAGTAGCTGGGACTACAGGTACCCCCAGAATGCCTGGCTGTTTTGTTGTTGTTGTTGCAGTTGTTGTTTAGCAGGTCCAGGCTGGGTTCAAATCCACCAGCGTCAGCGTATGTGGCCAGCGTCCTAACTACTAAGCTATGGGAGCAGAGCCTAAGCAGCTATTTTTAATTCAATGTTTTATTTATTTATTTATTTTTTGAGACAAGAGTCTCTCTCTGTCACTATTGGTAGACTGCTACAGGTGGGTCACTGAAGCTCAGGAGTTCAAGACCAGCCTGAGCAAGAGTGAGACCCTGTCTGTGCTAAAAACAAACAGCTGGCAGGCATCATGGGGAGCACTGTTAGTCCCAGCTGCATGGGAGGCTGAGCAAGAGGATCATTTGAGGTGTTTGTCATTGCTACGAGCTATGATGACACCAAGGCACTCTACCTAGAGGGAGAATTTGTCTCAAAAAAAAAAAAAAAAGCTTACCCAGCAGTTGTACCGATGCTTTCTTTTCTTCTTTAATGCGCTCCTATTTCTTCAGTCCCTATCTCAGAAGTGATGATTGTGATGATTATGGTGATAATTAATATTTATGATTCCTTACTACATGTCAGGCACAATTAAAATTACTTTATGGATATTAACTTCAGTTATCCACACTTCACAAAAAAGGAAGTAACTCAGATTTAGTACTTCAATGAGTGAGGTAGTCTTTTACCTGAATACTCAATCTAGAGACCCCAAAAGAACCTGGACTTTTCTGCCTACTCTTTATGTTTAATCCAGAATCAAATCCTGTGGATTCTTCCATTTAAGTTTCCCTGCTGTGTCTCCTCTCCACTTCTTGTTTTCTAGCACTTGTGCCTTTGGCTTACTGCAGGCCCGCATCATTGCTCCACAGACCCTTAGAATAGTGTCTCTGCCACAAGCCAACCCTCCCCAAGACTCCTGCAAGAGTAGTCCTCCTGCCATAATGACAAGGCAAACTCTGCGGGGAGCCCTATAGCAGCTCCCTCCCTGCCTCACAGCGCTCAGGACACCCTCCTGCCCTCAAGGGCTGCCCACTGCCTGGCATTTCAGCTTCCTCCCCCACATCTCCCTACTCTCACTTCAGGCATTCCGTGCACATCCCTGAATGCCAAGTGCAAAAACTTTCCTCACTCTGTTTTCTCTGCCTGAATTACCATCTGCCATTTCTTTGTCTAATAACGACTCATCCTTCAAAACTATACTCTGATGGCTACCTCAAACTCTTGGGCTCCAGCGATCCTCTTGCCTCAGCCTCCCAAGTAGCTGGAACTATAAGTGCCTGCCACAATGCCCCGCTAGTTGTTTTAGACACGGGGTCTCACTCTAGCTCAGGCTGGTCTCAAACTCCTGAGTTCAGGCAACCCACCTGCCATGGCCTCCCAGAATGCTAGGATAATAGGTGTGAGCCACTGTGCCTGGCCTCTAAAATAATTTTTTTTTTTTTTCTTTGAGACAGAGTCTCATTTTGTCACCCTCAGTAGAGTGCCGTGGTGTCACAGCTCTTAGGCTCAAGTGATTCTTTTGCCTCAGTCTCCCTGGTAGCTTGCCTCAGCCTACAGGCACCCACAAGGCCTGGCTATTTTTAGAGACAGGGTCTTGCTCTTGCTCAGACAATCCACCCACCTCAGCCTCCCAGAGTGCTGGGATTACAGGCGTGAGACAGCACACTGGCCCTCTAAAACAATAGACAAAGAAAAACAACGCTGAAGAAGCTGTTCGGAAAAACAAAGCTCCTGATTTCAAAACTTAACTTCAAAGCTACAGTAATCAAAATGGTGTGGTACTGGTCTAAAGACAGACATATAGACCAACGAAATAAAATAGAGTGTCCAGAAAAAATCCCTCATATATATAATCAACTGATCTTCAGCAAGTGTGCCAAGCTCATTCAGTGGTGAAAGAATAGTCTCTTCAAGAAATAGTTTTAGGAAAACTGGATATCTACATCCAAAAGAATGAAGTCAGGTGTTTGCCTTCAACAATATACAAAAATTAACTCTAAGTGAATCAAAGACCTACATGTAAGAGCTAAAACTATAAAACTTTTAAAAGAAAACAGCAGACAAGCTTCATGACTTTGGATTTGGCAGTGATTTCTTAGACATGACACCAAAAGAAGAGACAAAGTAAAAATAGATAAATTGGACTAAGTGTAAAACTTCTGTGCGTTGAAGAACACAACCAAGAGAGTGAAAGGGCAACTTATAAAATGGAAGAAATATGTGTAAACCATATATCTGATGAGAGGTGAGTATCCAGAATATGTAAAGAACTCCTACAACTCAGTAACAACAAGAAAACGTGATTTAAAAATAGGCAAAGGACTTGAACAAACATTTGTCCAATGAGGGTATACACCACCAAAAGCACATGAAAAGATGCTCAATATCACCAATAATTAAGAAAATGCAATCAAAACTATAATGAGAAATCACTCCATTTCATTAGGATGGCATTAACTAAAAAACAGATAATAAGCATTGGTGAAAGTGTGGAGAAATTGAAACCCTTCCACACTGTTAGTGCAGCCACTAGAGAAAACAGTATGGCAGCTCCTCAAATAGTTAAACATAGAAATACCATAAGAAATAGCAATGCCACTTCTCAGTAAATATATCCAAAATAATTGAAAGAAGGATCTCAAAGAGACATTTGTACACCCGTGTTCGTAGCAGCCTTATTCACAGTAGCCAAAAGGTGGAAGCAACCCAAGTGTCCGTCAACTAGTTAATGGATAAATAAAATTTTAAAAATACAGATACATACAATGAAACAGTATTCAGCCTTTAAAAGGAAGGACATTGGAACACAGGCTACACCCTGCATGGAGCCTTGAAAATGTTACACTAAGTGAAATAAGCCAGTCACAAAAAGACAAATCCTATTTGATTTCACATAAATGAGGTATCTAATGAATAGTCAAACTCGTTGAAACAAAGTAGCACGGTGACTGCCAGAGGCTAGATGGAGGTTAAAATGGAGAGTTTAATAGGTATATACAGTATCCGTTTGCAGGCCAGCCCCAGTGGTTCACATCTATAATTCTAGCACTCTGGGAAGCTGAGCAGGTGGGTAGCCTAAGCTCAGAAGTTCAAGACCAGGTTTAAGTCTCTTCTGAGCAAAAGCAAGACTACTAAAAATTGAAAAACTAGCTTATAGTCCAACCTACTCTGGAGGCTGAGGCAACAGGATCACTTGAGCCCAAGAGTTTGAGGTTGCTGTGAGCTGTGATGCCACAGCACTCTACTGAGGGTGACAAAGTGAGACTCTTCTCAAAAAATGAATAAATAATAAATAAAAAAGATCTATACAGAAAAGAGACGTTGATCCTGATGGTAACATATGCCATAGGGAATAGTCATGATTACCAAGAGTATATTTTGCATTTTGTAATGGTTTCACTGTGAGACTTGACCTGGAGAGACCATTTTTCCTCAGTCATCCTTTCACAGGCAGGATGATCTGAAAAACGTAAAGAGCACTTCTGTCCTCCTTCAACACACAAAAGCATCCTCTCCATCATGAGGACAGCCAGCCGACTGGCCCCACCCAGTCTGACCCACTGGAGGGAAGAGAGGAAGATGTTCATTTAAGAGAGTTAGGATAGAGCAGCTTATCTCACAGAGAAGGGGCTCAGGAGGGCAAGTGAAGAACTGTTTTGCTGCTTTCCCTGGACTCCTTGTATGAATGTTTGATGCCTAATAAAAATAGGTTTTTTTCTAGTAATGGACTGAAATTTCCTGCCCTCCCAAGTCATAGCCAAGCAGTGAGATTTGTCTGATCAGCCTTTACTCCTTGATGGACACCCCTTTAGAGCACTGACCAGGATTCCTTATCCTTGTATCCCCAGTGCCCACTGGGCCTGGCAAAAGCAGGTGGCCAATAAATGCTAAACAAATGATGGAACGGTTAGAATGAGGGTAGGGTGAGTCTTTACAATTAACGCAGAGAGAGGCTTTTGGCCCAGCACCTAGACAACTCCAGAGAGAGAGGACAGTCTGTACTAGAGCGCTGCAGGACAGTCTGTACTAGAAAGCTACAGGGAGCTCAGGGGTCTGTGGCTGAGGGGATCCAGAGAGCATGAGAAGAGAATGTGGCTCATTACAGAGCACAGGTTGAGCAGACTGAGGAAATTCACGCCCTCTGGTTTCACAATCTGCTGTCTCACTGGTCATTGTGCAGTGCCAACAGTTATCTGGTCCCTGGGCAAATTTCCTGTCATTCTATAATTTCAACTCTACCTGAAGCAGTGCCGTAACACCTGCTTACTGTCCCTGACTCCACAAGCTACACACCTTGCTTCAGTTTGTTTTGTTTGTTTGTGACAGAGTCTCACTATGTTGCCCTTGGTAGAGTGCTGTAGCATCACAGCTCACAGCAACCTCCAACTCTTTGGCTTAAGCAATTCTCTTGCCTCACCCTCCCAAGTAGCTGGGACTACAAGCACCCGCCACAATGCCCAGCCATTTTTTGTTGTTGCAGTTGTTTAGTTGGCCCAGGCGGGTTTGAACCCACCACCCTTGGTTCATGTGGCTGGCGCTATGACCACTGTGCTACCTGTGCCAAGCCCTTGCTTCAGTTTTAAGTTAGAGATTGTTTGATCACTGATTGGTCAGGCTCAGGTCTGCCAACAATAAGATGTCATGTATGGTCCTTTCATGCCGTTCTGATTTTTTTCCTTCCCTCTCCTGGAATTCTGAGCAGGTCTCCTAACAATGGTTAATACAAAAATTCACGTTTTTGGTCAACATAATGGTATCCCTTCAAACTCACATTCATAGAATTTGCAAGGTGGGAGTACAGACTAATTCTGTTGCTCAGATTAGGAATTCGTGCCTGGAGAGCTGAGCCGAGTTGCAGCAAGTCGCACTAGAACTCAGAGGCCCTGGCTTCCAGTCCTGAGCCCTCTTCCTTCTCTGCCTGCCTGCAGGAGGTGCAGCTCACCTGCTCGGGAGACTTCCTCCCTGGAGAGCTCTTAAATCATCAGCTTTAGGAGGCAAGAAATAGGCAGGCACAAATTTTTCACAAGTTAATTCTCCTTAGAATGTTCTAGGTGATTTTTTCTAAAGCCCAATTCTTCATGTGCGGACTTTAAAGTGTTGGGTTTTTGTTTTTCGGTTAAGGTATTGTTTTATCACTGAGGGCCGAGGAGACGTGTGCCAGTTAGCAAGAATTTAGCACAGAGCTGCGGCAGGCGGGGCACTGTTGGCCACTAACTGGCCCCAAATCATCTATGTATCAGCTAACAGCACTGATCGAGCACCTACTGTGTGCCTGGGTCATCCACAGCGGCCTAATTATGAGCTGAGCAGCCGCCCTCCATCTCTCCGCTGGTCCAGAGAGCCCACGACCTGAACGACACATGACTTCTGATTCTCACCGCGGATCTGGGCTTAACTTGTGTTGCGACTCCAGGCAAGCATTTAAAAATCTCCAACACAGGTGGCCTGTGGCTTGAGAAAGGAAAAAAAAAAAACAAAACAAAAAACCTCATAAGGGATAGTCTGAAAATATTTGGGAGGAGTAGACGCGCGCGCGCGCGCGCACACACACACACACACACACACACACACCAGCGCTGTGAGCCGCTCTGGGGGCTCCCTGTCCGGGGAGCCACCTCTGACTCGGCCTCCAACTCCCGCGCCGTAGGCGGAGGCCGAGGGGCGCCTTTCGCTTTAAGAGCCCGCAGGCGCCCCTGATTGGCTGTAGCTATGCAGGGCTTCCCTCTCGGCGGCTCTGGCTCCCTCCTGCGCCGCCCTCTCCGCCCGCTCCCCGCGCCTCTGCGCCCCTCCCGCCGCTCGCTCTCGCCTCCTCTTCCTCGCCGCGGAGTTGAGCCCCGGCAGCGGCATGGGTGATACGCCAGCAACAGATGCCGGCCGTCAAGATTTGCCTTAGGCGTCGCTGATCGCCGGGAGAACAGGGAAAGAGCCAGAGAGAAGGGCTGGGGAGGAGAGGACTGGAAGCGCGGAGAATCCCCCCAAAGGCAGAGCCCCCCGCCCCCGCCCGAGAGCCCCGGGCCGAGCGCCTGCCTGCCGCCGCCGCCGCCGCCCACCTCTGCCAGCCATGCCGGGCCCGGCTGCCGACGCGCGGAAGGTCCCCTTCTGCGAGGCCAGGGAGGAAATCCGCGCCGGGCTCGACAGCTCGGAGGGCGGCGGCGTCCAGGAGAGGCCGGGCACGCGCGGGCAGAGGCAGAACATCGTCTGGAGGAATGTCGTCCTGATGAGCCTGCTCCACTTGGGGGCCGTGTACTCCCTGGTGCTCATCCCCAAAGCCAAGCCGCTCACTCTGCTCTGGGGTAAGTCCCGCCGGCGCCCCACTGCGCCCCGGGCACCGTGGCGAGGCCGCGCTGGGGCCGCGCGGTGCGGCCGGTGCGGAGTTCCCTCCGCTCTCCCGCGCCTCCTCCCCTCGGCCCCGGCCCCCTTGGCGTCTGGTTCCCCGCCTTTTGGGACGGGCAGTATTTCTGTCCAGGTATTTTCAACTTCTGCCTCCCCTCGCGGTCTGCTTGAGTAAGCGCCTTTGAGGGATCCCAGATGGACAGCAGGAGAGACCCGGAGTCCTGCGGCGCCACCGCTATGCGCAGAGGCGCGCGAAGGGAGAGGCTGGGGCTGAGCGCTGGCTGACTCGGGCTCTGAGGGAAGGAGGACTGGCGGGATGGTTGTGTGGGCCGTGCGTGGCCCGGGGGCTCTCCTGCGCTCCTGTCTGCTCCGCGAGCCATATAACCCGGGGGCCCAGTTGAGGACAAGGGAATGGAGGCAGGAGAGACCCGGCACAGGATTAAATCTTGGTTTTTGCGCACCAAGTGGAAGAAACCAATTCCCTCCCTGCCTGTTCGAGGCCCCTGTCCCTGTTCCCTTCTATGCCCGGTTGCAGTTGTCCGGCCCTGGAAGTTTCCCGGGCGGGCAAACCGAGCCCATTAGAGAGCACTTTGCCCCCAAGACGAAGCTCCGCTGTGGCCGTGCTCTCCAAGCCCAGTCCGCATCTGTCCAGAGCGGGTCTGTTCCGCACCTGTGGCTCTCCTGACCTCCTTCCTTGCACCCACATCCCTACTGGCAGGGAAGGAAGCCCGGGAGCCCGTCCCCATCCCCTGCCTCCAGGAGCCTGGGGCTCCGCCTATTCTCACGACCCTCGTGGCTGCCCGGTGAACCCCCTCACAGGCTCCTCTGACCCCATAACTGGTTTGGGGTTCTGTCTCTGAAGGGGCAGTAGCCAGGACGAAAGGCACAGGCATTGATACCCTGGAGTGAAGATCTGCCTGAGGTAATCCAAGAAGCCCTTTCAGCTCCTGTTTCCCACATCTCTAACGAGGGGAGGTAGGGACAAGAGAAACAATACCTGCTTTTATTTCCTGAGGGAAAGAGGAAGAAAAATAATGAATAAATAAATAAGCAAACAAACAAGACAGGTTTACAAAGCTCCTCTGGCATAGTGCCAGCTGCAAATGCCTGGAGAGAAAATAGAGTCCAAACCTTCCTTTGAAACCCTGCTTTCTCTGCTGCTTGGAAGCAAACCCATCCAGAATGTGGGTCCCGCTTAGGGGGTGTGGCTCAGGGAGGGAACAGCAGGGCTGAGGGATGATGAGAGGCAAGGTCTTTGCCAAACCCTAAATCCTTGAACCGCCCCCCCCACCACCACCACCAAAAGCTCTGGGTAATCTGCCTCACCCCCTTCTCCAGTGCACCTCTTCAATTCTATGTCCTTTTTACCTCTGCCTTTAGGTGTCAGTTTAATTTTCCATCTGTCTTCCATGTTCCCTTATCTCCAAATGATAGATTGTACAATGTTCAGCCATTGCTTCATGGACACACCCCACACTACCCCCGAAGCCCTCAGTGCCTGCAGCCCCCACAGAGCTCCTCTTCCAGCTTCCAGAGGCCGGCTGTGCATTGGACTTCAGAGCTCACTGGACTCTAGGGGTTTGAGGTTTATCTTTAATAGCTGCAGTGTTCAGAGAGCGCTCAGGAAAAAGTAAGCACTTAAAATATTATCTTACATGCCTGTAACTCCACAGGGCTCCCAGACTCCACTCCTGACAGACCCTGAGCCCCAGACTCTGGCTTTCGACCGGGAGCCACAAGAACAAGGCCTTCCTCTTCAGGTCTGCCAGGTCACCTCTGCCCTTTGCAGACTGCTCTCTGTGGTAAAGATGAAATCTTCGTTCTGAGAGACCTGGGCCAGAGGATACCTCCTGAGTCCCCAAACTCCTCTAGCTTTCTGGGAGATCAACACTGCGTGAAACTGGTTTGCCTCTGCACCATCTTTGTACCTCTCACCCCAAGGCAAAGACTTTCTGCCTTTGCTACACTTCATCTCCCTTCATTGCCTCCCTTTATTTGTTTTTCTTTTTTTTTTCTTTGAGACAGAGTCTCACTTTGTGCCCTGGGTAAAGTGCCATGGCTTCTTAGCTCACAGCAACCTCAAACTCTTGGGCTCAAGTGATTCTTTTGTCTCAGCCTCCCAAGTAGCTGGGACTACAGGTGCCTGCCACAATGCCCGGCTATTTTTAGAGACAGGATCTCCTTTTTGTTCAGCGTGCTCTCAAACTCCTAAGCTCAAGCAATCCACAGCCTCTCAGAGTGGTAGGATCACAGGCACAAGCTATCAGGCATGGCTCATTGCCTCCCTTACAAGAAAAAAAAAGAAAGAAAAGAAAAGGAGCAGACAATAGTGGATGTTGTAGTGTTAAGTTCTAAAACTGTGAGGTAGAAACATTCCAAACAATGAATCCTATCTGATAGATCCAGAATAGATCCTATCTGGTAGAAGCTAGACTTGAGTAGGATTTTGCACTTTTTTCTTTTGAGGGAAGATACGAGGGGACAGTGAGAGACCAGCTAAGTGACATTGCTGGCTAGGCTCTGTTGGGCACCTGGAGGGACTAGGGGGACTCATAACACAGGGTTATTCTCAGTAAAAGCCCTGGTGCCTCGACCCACAGATTTTCCCTTTCCCACCACCTTCCCCACTGGTTCTGTCTAGTACAAGGGCCAAGTTTTTCCCCCAGTGGGCTGCTCATCCACTTTAGAGATCTGAGTTGTCAAGGAAAGGCTTAGCTCATCCCTCACTTGCCAGCCTCCAGCCCAGGCCAGGTTGCCCTGAAAACAAGAGGCATCCTGCAGTGCTCTGGGCAGGGGATCTGTTAGGTGTGCGGCGTGTGGAGAGTAATTTGCATAGTGGTAAAATGTCATCCATGAAGGATCCATCAAATTTAGTCCACTGCCTTACCCTCCTGCCAGGGATCTTCCTTGGGGCCAGAGCAAGTTGTTTTCCCTTTCAGTTTTCTGAGTGGGCAGGCTATCTGAACAGAATGCTCTCCGTGCTCCCAGGTCTTCAGGGATGAGTTTATGAGTTTCAAGGACAGAAAGCAAACTCCAACTAGAGAAAAATCTTCACTTGAAGACGAGCTCACATAAGTATCTGCACAAAGGGACAGTTAGCCAAAGCCCTGACCAGTCGAGCTGAACAGAGCAGGGCATTGGCGCCCAGCAGTCGTGGTGCTGAGGTGAAAGTCCCGTTGCTGCCTCCTAGCGAGGCTTTCCCCTGCTGTCCTCAGGTGTCTGGGTGTTGACTCCCAGAAACATCACTGCCTTTTCTGGTTTCTCCCTAAATGTCATCCGATTCCCCTAAATGGATCCCATGGTGACATCATGGTTTTTTGCCCTTTGAGACAACTCCAGTGACAGTACTGGGCATGAAAAGTAGTAATTTGCCTTGCTTTCTTTGATGGGTCAACCGTCCTTCTATCCTGCCCAGGCCTAATGTGACCATGGCTGAGGCAGACACAGGATTCCCTGGTGCCCTTCTGGGTGCTGGAGCATCTGGACCACCCGAGTGGGATTCTGCCTATGACAAGGAGCTGAGAAGTGGCAGAGAGTAACAAGCTATGGGAGAGGGGAGGTCAGTAGCATCTGGGTTTGGAAGACTGGTCCTGGGCAGATTCTGAGATTGGCTCAAACATGAGCCTCTGTCATGCATTGGGCAACCTGCATTTATAACTTGGACTGGTTATAAATGTCTTTCTATTCTTATGCTTCTTTTCTACCAAGTCCTTGCCATTGTTGAAAAGCCCTAAGAAAGCTTGGTCATGGACTTCTGTCTTGCCTCCATGGGATTTTTTGTGTTTTTGAGACAGAGTCTCACTTTGTAACTCTGGGTAGAGTTCCATGGTGTCACAGCTCACAGCAACCTCATACTCTTGGGCTGAAGTGATTCTCTGGCCTCAGCCTCCCAAGTAGCTGGGACTGCAGGCACCCACCACAATGCCCATCCATTTTTTACAGATGGGGTCTCACTCTTGTTCAGGCTGGTCTCTGAACTCCTGAGCTCAAGCAATCACCCACCCGGCCTCCCAGAGTGCTGGGATTACAGGTGTGAGCCACCTCACTCGGCCCTCCATGGTTTTCTAGAATGAGCAAGGCTCAATAGAGAGATAGATAGGAATGTGCATCTTTGCTCTTCCTACTTCCCTGCTCAATGACCTTGCACAAATGAACATATCTGAACTTCAATTTTATCACCTTTAAAATGGGTATATCACTATCTCTTGCTCATAAGGTGAGAATTAAATTAGATAAATATCTTAGCACAGTGCCTGACTCTTGCTTGATATTAAGTAATTATTAGCTGCTATTTTTATTATCGGTCCTAATACTGACTCTTTCTATTTAGCTGGGGGTGGGGGGCCAAGGGAGGCTTGTAGCGCGATAATTTCTACAAAGCTGACATAGAACTTGACTTCATTGCCTTTCTTGCATGGAAAGTTAGCTTTGGCTTTAGAAATAAGGGCTCTTTCTCAAAGTTCCCAGAGAGGCAAAAACAAGTCCCTTTTGTACTTCCTCCATCCCTTGTATCCTTTTATTTCATTCTATTTTTCTCCAAAAGATCATTATTTTGCAGCTAGGAGTCTTTTTGTTCAGCTAACAACTCCCCTTTCTTTAGAGTATTCTTTGGGGTTTTGAAAACAACCAGGTATGAATGCTGCAGAAACAAGGCCAAATCATTCTCTGAATCTGTTAGGGTCTCTGTTTTGACTTGCTTTTCCCTCTCCTTGTCATGTGAGTCATTTAAAAATAAAATCTTTTAATGCTCAATTAAACTACTAAAAAACTAAAAAAGATGGAGTGAATGAATCTTTCTTTATTCCTGGTAACACCCAGCCCATTATTGCAACTCTTACATTTTTAATAAATGGTTAAGCACTAAAATCCTTAGTAGAGGCTGGATTGCAGCTAGACCAAAGAGAATAGTGTGTGCCTCTGTGTTTTTGCTGGCTGAATAGCCCCAACAAGTATAAATTTGGCTTGAGGTTAATATTATTAACTCAGTTTTTTCTAAAACCGGTCAAGGTCACTGCAGACTGCATTGTGATTATGAAATGAGAGAAGGCTTCAGAAGAGAAACCAGGGTTGGAATCCTGGGGCGTTGCCAACAAATTCAACCCGAAACCTGTCCCTTTACAAACTGTGAGCCTCAATATCCTCATCTGTAAAATGGAGACAATAGTACTGAGCTGACAGCTATTTTAAGATTAGTACTCAGATTCTTAAGTTAAGTACTTAAGTACTTGCCAGAGAGTACTTATCTGCTCTTCTTGCCTCCCAAGATGGGAGCCTGACAAAAATCCTGGACTGGCTTTGTCGTCTGTCTGGGAATTGGAGTACTTGTGACTCATGTAAGGCACAGCTTTTAAATCCAAATTCTTGATCATGACCTTGCTGTAATGTTTTAGTTCTCACCATCCCTTGTTTTGTGTATTGCATAAAATTATAATAATTGCTTGGAAAAGCCAGTGATAGATTTGCAAAAGGGTGACACAGCCAGGGTGTTTCTTTTCAAGGATCTATAAAAGAAAGTGTCTTTGGGTGGCATTTTGTCATTGTTGTTGAATATTTATTTTGACGTTCTACAGAATGTGGTACACACAGTCAACCTGCTCCTCTGCCCCATGTCTCTTTGGAAATTCCACAAGCTTGGGGATAATCAGAGTACAACCAGCAAGAGTTTGCAGCTGGAATGAAACGCAGCAGTCAGACTGTGGCCCAGTGTAACGTGAGCCCCTCCTGCTGTAGGCACACGGCTCCTCTGGCTCCTCCGAGCTTCATTTGGCTCATTCCCTTGTTTAGCTTTTCCTTTGGAGGATGAGACTTGTTCCTGCCAGTCCCCTGGCAGTACCAGGTAAAGGCCACCTATTTTTTTTTTGTTGTTGTTGTTGTTGCTTGTGGGGTTTTTTTCTCACTTTGTCACCCTTGGTAGAGTGCTGTGGCTTCACAGCTCACAGCAACCTCAAACTCTTGGGCTTAAGCTATTCTCTTGCCTCAGTCCCCCAAGTAGCTGGAACTACAGGCGCCCACCACAGCACCCGGCAATTTTTGTAGTTGTCATTGTTGTTTGGCAGGCCCAGGCTGGATTCGAACCTGCTAGTTCCAGTGCATGTGGCTGGCGCCCTAGCCGCTGAGCTACAAGCGCTGAGCCTGCCTCTGGTTTTATTTGCCCTGGCAATGAGTTGGTGGACACAACAGGTACCAGCTGTCTTCTTTCATAAATGCCTACCATTTGTTCATGAGGTGCACATGAATGTGAGTGAGCCTTACCGTCTTCCGCTGGTTGTACATTCATTCATCTACTAATTCATTCATTTTTTCATTCCAGTGATTGTCATAAATAGCTATGCCTCAGAATCACTCAGGCAGCTTTTAAAACGTTCAAAAGCCTGAACCTTCCTTCCCCCCCCCCCCCAAGACCTACTGATGGGATCTCCAGGGCACATGCTCTGACTTTTTATTTTATTTTATTTTATTTTTTGCTTTTAAGCTCTTCAGGTGTTTGTGATGGACAGCTGGGCTGAGAACTGTTATTTAGTTTCCTTATTTGACAATATTTCTTTCTCACCCACTACCTGCCAGGCACTGGCACCATCCCTGCTTTCATAGCACTTGCAGGGCAGTTGGCGAGACAGATACATGGCTAACAACCCCCAAAGCATCATCCTTTGCAGAAAGCTATGGGGGCCTGAGAGGTGGAGCCAGCTTGGGGTAGTTGGGAGGCTTCCAGAAGAGCTGGAGCCAGACAGAGCCTGGCAGGAGGGGTTGGGTGAATTGGCATTACCATGGCAGCCAACGGACAACCATGAGAGCAGAGGCCACAGCAAGTAGGGTGGTTTGGGAACCTGACAGTTTGGTGTGGTGGGGAGAGAGGAATGTGGGTAGGAGACTTGGCTAGAGGTCACTGACCCAGGAGGATGGAAAGAGGGGCTGCCCTGGGGCTCCCCCAGCCTCCCCTGACTGTCACCTCTTGGCCCATCACACACCCACAAGGATTTCTAGAGCGATGGAACACTCAGGATCTCTGTTTCTAGACCAGCACTCAGTGATGGGATGAGAGTGAAAGGCCCTAGGGGATGGTGGTGCCGGGGTCCCTTGGTCTGAATATGCACACAGTGGGCGTGGGCCCTGCCTCGCTGTCCCAATGCAGAGGGAGGCTAATGGAATAATGGCCCAGCTGGGTATGTGATCTCACAGGCTCAGACTCAGTCCCAGAAATAAATAACTAAAAAAACACCCAAAGGGTATAAAAAGCTCATATCAGACTCAGAGTCCATCCTCCTCCCTGTTTCTCTGTTCTCTGCTCTTTCCCCTGTATCTAAAAGGGGTGTATGTGTGTGTAGAGGGACTGGTCCCATCCTCAGTTTGTTTTCCCCCTTGAACTCGCCTTTAAGTGGCTGGTTCTTACTAGCTCACATCCCAACATGCTGGGTCCTCCCTCCTTTCCATCCCTCACCCCATTGCTGCAGGTGTTGGGGCCACTGCAGGGTCAAGTGTTACTAAGGAAGGCTGAAAGGCTCTGCAGCTCCTGGCAGGCTGCAGACTTCTCTCTGGAGACATTCCAGGGCTTTAGAACAAACATGCAGATGTCCCACAGCTGCAGCGCTGGCCCTTCAAAGTGTGGTCCTCAGACCAGCAGCATCGGCATCTTGTGGGAGGCTGTGAGGAGTAAAAGACCCTGGGCCTATGGAATCATCCCTGCATTTCCACGTCTCCAGGTGATTCATCTGCGGACTCTCAGTAGAGAAGCACTCCCCGGCCTTGAGTCCAGCCACAGGCTGACAATTCAGAGAAGCTCGACTTGAGTGGGATTTTGCACTTTCTTCTTTGACAGCCTCCTCACCTTTGCTCCCCTCCTCCCCTTCTGACTTCTTGTAGCTTATTTTAGAACATGTCGGGATCCTGCTTCTGTTGCCCACAAAAGGCTGTTGCTAAAATCTTTCAGCTGGCAGCAGCAATGTTTAATTCATGGACTAGAAAATTAATTTTATTTTCATGAATAGAGCCAGGGAAAAATAACTAGGAGACTCTGTGCATGGCCTTGGGAATTCAGCTTGTCTATTTAACAAATGAACTGGTACCAAGGAGGAGGCCTCAGGGGAGGGCTGCCTTCTACCCGAATCAGTTGAGGATGCTTTGGGCTGCAAGTATCATAAAATTCAGCTTCAGATGGCTTAAAAGATAGGAAAATTTCTAATTTCACTGGTAAGAAATGTTAAGGTAGGATGCTTCTGGGATGACCCAACATCATCGTGAAAGAGCAGGTTTCTTTTCTGCCCTGGCAGACTTGTTACATTAGTTTTCCCCATGGTTCCAGGAAGGCTGCCAGAGTTCCAGGCACCACATGGGTTTGTAACAATGTCCTATGGGAGAGGAGAGAGGCTGCTCTTTCTGAAGTCTCACTTTGTCAGAGATGAAATCTTCCCTCTTGCCACATAGCTTATCCTCACAGCTGATGTCCCCTCGAGTCTAACCTGTAGGATTGCGTCATGAGTTCCTACTAAACCAGTCCCCAGCAAAGGAATGGATCACCATGGGTGGGTCAGCCTACTCGGGGTTGACCACTGTCTTAGTCTGCTCAGCTGATGTAACAGAATACCATAAACTGGGTGGGTTTTAAACAAGAGAAATTTATCTTTCACAGTTCTGGGAAGTCCAAACCTGCACTGGCAGGTTGGTATCTGGTGAGGGCTTGCTTCTGGGCCCACAGACACTGCCTTCATGTTGGGGCCTCATGTGGGGAAGGGGACAGGGGACATCACTGGGGTGTCTCTCTCTCCCTCTCTTTCTTGCTTTCTCATTCTTTTCTTTTCTTCTCTTTTCTTTTCTTTTCTTTTCTTTTTTTTGAGATAGGATCTAACTTCATAGCCCAGGCTAGAGTGCTGTGGAGTCGTCATAGGTCATAGCAACCTCAAATACCGGGGCTCACATGATCTCTGCCTCGACTTCCCTGGTAGCTGGGACTACAGGTGCATGCCATTATGCCAGGCTGATTTTTCTGTGTTTTTTTTTTTTTTTTCTGTAGAGACCAAGTCTTGCTCTTGCTCAATCTGGTCTTGAATTCCTAGCCTCAAGAAATTCAGCCTCACCCTCCTAAAGTGTTAGGAGTATAGCCATTAGCCAGTATGCATGGCCAAGGGGCCTCTTTTTTAAGGGGCACTGATCCCATTCACAAGGGCTGTACACTCATGACCTTTCAAAGGCCTCCCACACTGGGGTGAGGATTTCAACATAGGAATTTCAGGGGAACGTAGACATTCAGGGCATTATAGCCACTGAGTCACATGAGGCGGGGGTGAAATGCCAGTCAAAACCCAAGCTCTATTTGAAGGCTCTTCCCCTCTGCTTCTGACCCATAAGCTCATTTGGAACCCCCTGGTCATCATAGTGAGTTGTAAACATCTGCCTTTTCCATGGTGCTCCGAGCTCTTTGAGCTCCCCTCTGCCTGCTGGGACCTGGCGCAGGCTGTGCCGTGCTGGTGCTCCGCACACAGTGTGGGAGCTGGATCAGGGAATAAATGAATGAAGCCAGGTCCCCTCGTGGCCTTTCTTTCTAAAGGAAGTTTTGTATTTTATCTCTTTACTTTAAAAACGTTTCCCCTATAAGAGAAGTTTCTGTGTGCTTTTGGGGGAAGGACTGGAGGGAGAGAGACCTTTCTCCGTGCCCTGGGATTGTGGCTGCCCCTCTGGCCCATCCACCCTGGGAGTCACCCTTGACCTCACCAGGGAACTTTTGGAGTGCTCCATTGCTCTTCTAGGCTTTGATGAGGTGCAGCAGGGCGGGGGTGGGGCAGTAACTCTGGGCACAGGGGGTTGTTAAATATCCTGGTGGGAGGGTTGCTGGAACTCAATTAAAAAGAAAAAGATGGAAAACCAGGGACTTAGAATGTGTTCTTTACCAAGGCTTTCATGGTGACACACTTTCCCCAGACTGATGGTTCTTTTGGTTGATTATTTTCCTCATCTTTTGAGTGACACAGAATCTCAATGATGAAGTCACAGCGTGATTTCTGTTCTCTTGCCCATACTGTACGTGAAAGGAGGCATGCTTGCCATGCATTGTATAAGAAAACAAAGACATGGCCAGACGTGGCAGCTCACACCTGTAATCCTAGTACTCTGGGAGGCTGAGGCAGGAGGATCCCTTGAGTCCAGAAGTTTGAGGTTGCTATGAACTAGGCTGACATGACGGCACTCCAGTCTGGACAACAGAATGAGACTCTGCACCACCCCCCTTAAAAAGAAAACAAGGACAGGGTCTCTACCCATCCTTTGTTTATAACTCAAAGGAACAGCTGTAGTTTTCCCCAGTACTGTAATAAACTTAACTGTTCTCTAGGCAAGGGTAGATAATGGAAAATACTCTTCTTTCAAGTTCCATGCATGAAATAAATGCATGTCCAAAATTTAATTGTTTCGTGGAGTAGTTTATCAATCCACTCTAATAAGTTCGTAAGAAGCTTTTGCAGATGGTTACAACAAAGCTCATCTCTATTCTCAGCCTATGACTCACTTGCGTGTCTCCAAAAGCATTTGTTTTGCCCTGGAGTATCTGTAAGCAAAAGGAGATGTTTATTAGCAAGTGTGAATAATGCCCACACATCTCCCCTTCCACCTCACGCCCCCAAATCCATTGTGTTTGTCTCTGCTGTGCTGGAAGAGTGGGTGAGTCATTAACATTTTTGAGCTATACTAAGTTACTTTAGGTCTTGACTCTGTAGGGAAAGAAAATAAATTGTCTCTCTACCCTTTGTAGTTTTTAGCTGGGACAGACCCCTGATTAGCAAGAGAAAAACAAAGGGAAGTTTATTAACTCTGTCTTACCTCACATAGACCCAGGGAATGAGTAATTCTCAAAGAGGGGGCTTTGCATTCAAGCTTATGTAACAGTTTCAGCAAAGAACAGTAAATTTTTAGAGAAATGACAAGACAAAGGAGAAGAACTTTGAGTCTCCAGAGGAGGCAAATTGTGGGCAGGCAAATCTAGAAAGGCCAGTTAGTAAGGCTTGTTGTGTGGATTTCTCGGTGTCTCCAGGCGGATAGGAGTCTAACCTCGTCTCACTTCATCATCCTTGGTCACCCTTTGTCCTTCCTGGCAGAAAGGGGAGGAGGACACTTCTGTCTTTATAAATTTATGTTCTGCCTTTAAGCAAATAAGGGGAGAGTAGAGAGCCTCTCTTGTATCTACTGTTCAGTTGCCTTCAGCTCTCGATAATCCTTATGCCAGAGTAGCATATTTGGGAGTAGCATGTTCTGGTCTCCTACAAATCCACCGAAAGCTTTGGGGGTGTTAAGCCACTAGACTTTGAGTAGGGACTAGATATACGCCTAACTGGGCAGAGCTCCCATGAGGGTTGGAATAAGCCACGGTTACTGCCAATACGTCCTCCTGCACAGAGCTGGCATTCAATCAGCGTGTGCCACTGTGGCAAACAGTAAATAGCTGCTGCCTTCCCTGGTGCTTCTGGAGTCCCCAGCAATCCAGGGGCTAGAGGGTCAATTCCTGGCCTGCTGCAGGACTTAAATCTATACCTGTCCTGATTGGTTTGATTAGATGGTGCTCTGTGGGCTGTCAAATATTTTTAATACCGCCTCTGCACATGCATCTTCTTGTTACGTAATCCACATAATCTTTCGCTTCTATCCCTTCCACAGTTTTAATTTAATGACAACTTAAAAAAAAATTAGTCTGTCACTCTGGCTTAAATTGTATCTCCAAACCATACAAGGAAAAGTATGAGAACCCAGTCAAAATTCTGGGGCTTTAAGTAACTCACTTGTCTTAACAGAAATTCCTTTTGTAATATAGGCAATGTGTGTCTAAAAGGAGATTTCCATTTTCTGGTTTATAAGCTTGGTGTAAGATTCCCCCCCCCCCCCAAGAGTTGATATTAATTTTATCACCAGAGAAAAATAATGAATGTAAAGATAAACTTATAAAGTGATTTCCTTTTGTTGCTGGGAGCTGGGAGGACCAGGTGTGGACAGATTCAGGTGATACGCCTAACTCACGGTTCATTTCCCTATGCTGCTGCCGATGGAGTCCAGGCTCTCTGGCCAGCACAGAGCCAGTGTCACTCAAACCATCGCCTGAAGCTTATTTATTTATTTACTATTAGAGATGGGGTCTCTCTCTGTCACTCACTGTAACCTGGAATTCGTGGGCTCCAGCGACCCTGGTGCCCCAGCCCCCTGAGTAGCTGAGAACATAGGCACTCGCCACCAGACCCGGGTAATTTTTTATTGATTTTTATTTTTTGTAGAGACCTAGTCTTGCTATGTTTCCCAGCTTGGAATTTTTTTAATTATATAAAATTTCAAGCATATATAAAAGTAAAGAAAATGGAGTCTCTTTCTGCCCCTCCCCCCAATGTTATTTTTTTTTTTTTTGTAACTTTTTATTTTGGTTAAAAAGTAAAGTTTCAGGCTCACAGAGCAGTTGTAAGAATGATAGAAGGATTCCCCAGTTTACATCTTGTCCCATTTGCTGTATCATTTTAATCTAATATATGTGTGTATATTATTTTTTCTGAACCATTTAAAAATAAATTGGAGACATCATGCTCATAGATCTCTAAATACTTTAGTGTATATCTCCTAAAGACAGGAAGGTAACCACAGTACAGTTATCAAAGTCTAGAAATCTAACCTTGATCTTATCTAATCCACAGTGGATACTCAGATGTCATCTGGTGTCCTTGTAGCTTTTTCTTCCCTTTTGGATTAGGTTAAAACAAATTCCAGCCAATTACGTCTATAAATCGTCAAGTACTGAGTATTGTTTGGGGTATTCCTGGCTACAGTGCTCACATGGCACACCTTTGGGGCAACCTTTTCTCTAACTGCCCCCAGTCCTGGGGAAAGCAGCTCCAAGAGCTTGGAGACAGGTAGAGAAGCTGAGAAGCAGGAACTGGACAAGTGTGAGTCAGAACTTCTTGCTGTGGTCTGTGGACTGCTGGCATTAGAGTCCTCCGAGTCCTGGAGGACTGCATGTTGTTGTTGAACATGCAGATTCCAGGGCTCCATCTAGACCTACAGAATTAGCACCTCTGGGGACCAGAACCAAGAATCTGCATTTTGACAAGTGTTGCGAGTGGTTCTTATACCCAGTGGATTGAGGGGAACCCGGTCCCCGGAGCTAGTAGCCTGAGAGTGATGTTCTGTCTCCCTTCTCAGAATGGTGGGGCTCTTTGTTGGAGTGACTGAAACCCCACCAGTCCCAGCTAGCTGAGGGCTGACTGAGGCACCATTTTTGGCACATGAATAGGCGTGGGTGTGGTCCCCTTGATAGGAAGTCTACACACTTATGTGAACTGCTCTCTGCTCGTGTTTTTCTCCAGGGCAGGGCTGACACCTTGAGAAAATCTGAGTTTCACAGCAGTGGAGAGAATATTAGGGCCTGGAGTTGGTGGGAGTAGAGTAAATTTGTTTCCTGGAGTTGGGGGTGGAGGTGGACAGATCCCTTATATGGGAACCTGGGGAAAAGCTGTTAGGTGTAAACAGGACCCTGGAGAAAGGCTCACATAAGTAGCTCCCGACAGAACCCTTAACCTGCACCTTGGGAGAGCTACCGGAAAGCTTCTTTCTAAGCTGGGTGTGAGGACTAAATTGGGTGCCGCAGCTGCTTCCCAGGAAGGACCAGGCCGGTACTCAGGGTGCTTATCACTCCCAGAGTCAGACAAACACACTGATGCTTTAATTTGCTGGATTTCTGGATTTCAGCACGTTCTTAATTCTAAATACAAAGGCCCACAGAGGCCATCTCTAAGGTCCTTTCTTCTCTGGGGGTTTCACAGACACCTCCTTGGAGAGGAGCTTGCCACCACACCCCTTCCCAGGCAGGCTGAGACGCAGCGCTGCCCTCCGTGGGTCTGATGTGGGCAGAGCATCCCGCATCCAGGCTCCTCTGCCCCAAGATACAAGCGTCCTCTGTAAATATTTCTGACCCTCCGTGATAATGGGTGTGAAGACAGCCTGGCTCTAGATGCGAACTGTGCAACTGAGGGGCAGAGGGGGGAGGTAAGGCTCATCTGCCTCCTGTCAGTGGTGGGCCCTGGGGTGAGGAGGGGCAGCCACTCTCACCTAGGATGGCACACTGTACCATTTTGTGCTGCTGTAGCAGAACACCACAGACTGGGACATTTATAATGAACAGAAATTTGTCAGCTCACAGTTCCAAAGGGTGAAAAGTCCAAGGAGGGACTGGCATCTGGTGAGGACCTTCTTTCTATGTCATCCCTCAGTGGAAGGGGAATGTGGGAGAAACTCGTGCTTCTGTAAGGAGCCCGCTCCCAGATCATGGCATTAATTCATTGGTGAGGGTGATGCCCCATTCCCCAGACACCTCCCACCATCGCTGCACTGGAGATCAAATTGCCCACACAGGAATTTGGGGGACACATTCAAATCATAGCATAGTCTGGATGTTCTGCTGTCGAATCTTTCCCCTCCCTTCTCTTGAAAGGAGATGCACTTTCCCAGACATGTTTTCTTTCAGAGTGAGTGGCTGTCGAGCCATAGCTGGTGCTTGTTTAAATCTTGAGGCTCATCCAGCCTTCCTCAGGGGAGCCCTGCTGGCTTTCTCTGGCCCAGTGATGTGAGTGGGACGAGGCTGGCTAGCACCTTCCACACCCAGCCCGGTCCTTCCTCTGGTGACCGGGGTCTCCCTAGGGAAGAGGAATCCAAAGCACGCAAAGCCGAGCCAGCCCCCTGGCCCTATGCCAGATGCCCCACCTGGTGGAAGCAGCAATCCCTAGAGAGGTGGCTGTCCAGCAGGGGTGGCCAGGGGTTTCTTCAGTCTAAAAGTTGGAGGGAGAGACTTTGGACTCCGGTAAATTTTTGCTGAAGAGCTGAAGTGTGAATGAACCTCCCAAGTCTCTATCTGGCCAGGGCCATTCCTGCTGGATAGTAATTGGGTTTATGAAAAACATGAAGTATTTTAAGGTGCAAAAGAAGCTCTTCAGGCACTATGGTGGTAATGCTGAGTATATAATTGGGGGTTTTCTCTGAGTTCAGGTTCATGAGCAGTGAGGGAGCCCTTTGGGATGTGCTTCCCTGTACCTGCTTGGAGCCAGGCAGGCTGAGAAATTTAGATGGCTGATTCTGTTTTCCACCTTCTGTGGACCTGGGCCTGCTGTGGGCTGGGTGCTGGAATACACAGGTGAGCAAGCCATCATTCCTACACAAGAAGCTCAGGAGCCAGAAGGAAAGAGAGACCTAGGCCAATTATAATTCAGTGTGACCAATGCCAGGACAGAAGGAGGAGTCCTCCCTCGGGTGCAGGGTGGCTGAAGGGTGTGTGTGGCCAGGGACCCCTATGTGGAGGGGGTGACACCCAGTTGCCTTGAGATGGGTGGGAGTTCTGTAGGTAGAAACATTGGTAAGGAGCATTCTGAGCTCATGCTGGACCGGGATGTCGAACTGTGCAAGCAAATGGGTGGCTGAAGGTATTCATAGCATGTAGTACCTTCTGTGTACCAGGCAGGGTGTGACATGCTTTACCATGCCTCTTTTATCTACATGACAGTGACCCTAGTTATAGGTCCACATATCTTAACTGCAATTCTCAAAACTTTGAAAATAGAAACTTAGGCAATAAATTTATTTGGTGGCAAAATCTGACCTAATTGCACGGAGTTGGGGCTTTTGTTTTATTTCAGTCACTGGCTGGGAAGCACATCCCTTGCTGTGACTCTGTGAAGCCCTAGCCCCATGGGAAGCCCTGAGGGAGGGAGAAGGTGACCAAGAAACTAGCCCAGAATCAGGACTAGGACCCTGTACAAGACAAAGATACAGTGCCCTGGCTTGGCACCCATACACCAAGGCAGGCAGGTTTGAACCCGGCCTAGGCCAGCTAAACAACAATGACAATTACAACAAAAAAACTTGGGAGGCTGAGGCAATAGAATCACTTAAGCCTAAGAGTTTGAGGTTGCTGTGTGCTGTGACTCCACGGCACTCTACTGAGGGCAACATAATGAGACTCTATCTCAAAAAAAAAAAAAAAAAGATACAGCACCCTTGTTTAACAATTACTAAGAATTTTGAGATGGTGATAGCACATTTAACCAAGCAAGGGGCCCTTCTCAGGATGGGACCCTGTGTTACTGCACTGTTACATACCCACAAAGTCGTTCCTGCCCAGAGACAATGTACCCTGTGTGTGTCCCCAGCACGCTCTGATACCATCAGTTACTTCCTAGGCCTCTTTCCCAGGGAACTGACGTGGCCATGGGCCTTAGCCCTGAGGACTCACTTTCTTATCACAAAACTTGTCCTGATTGCCCTGGATGTTTGATGCTGTTTGAAAGGTACTTTGCTCAGTTCTGTGGAGGGAACCCACATTTCAGGGGTAGGAAGGGAGAGGGGACCATGGAAGGGAAACCTGAGACTCTCCCAGCGCCTCCCTTGTCTGGATAGGTGACCTGGGACAAGTGGCCTGGAGTGTCGCCATCTCAGTTCTTCACCTGAAGATCACGTTGCTGACCACAGAATGACAACGTGAGGCTTATTAGTTAAGGTGCTCTGAGAGACAGCCAGGACTGCCTGGCATGAAGGGTGACCAAAAGGACTGTCCTGCCCCTCATCCATCCTCCCAGAACCAATGATCATGAAGGTCACAGGACAGTGTGGGCACAGCCACAGCCAGAGGGACCTCCCCCGGCTCAGTGTGGCTTCCTAGATATCCCCCGGCTCCTCTCCTTCCCTTCCCTGTCCTGGACACACACAAACCCACCTCGCCCTGGGCATTACCCAGGGCTGCTGAGCAGAGCCCTGCTCTTCCATGGTGCCAAGCCGCCCTCAGAATTCACCCTGGCCAGGACTTACGTGAAATAGGGAGTGGACAGAGAAGGGCTGCCCCTGCAGTCCTGCGAATAGGGGGTCTCCACAAACTCATCCTGACCAACGCTTGCCTCCACTTTCCCGGCAGGCTGTTCACTGGCAAGAGGCAGAAACCATGGGTCCATCCAGCCTGGCCAAACCGAGGTGCATATTAGCAGCGTTTGGCAAACCTGGGAGTGGGAAATCTTGGCTGCTGCAGAGAGTGGGCCCTTGGTGAGCTCAGGGCAGCCAGGCAGGGCAGGAATAGTTCCAGAGACTGGGTTTCCAAGACTTTTCCACTCCTATCAGTTACTCTAAAGTTGAATTGCAAATTCTTCTACTCTCAAAGCTGATCCCAGTCACTTTCACTGGAATCCTGGGAGAATGGTGGGCAGAGGAGGAGCAGGCAGTGTGAGGAGGAGCAGGAGAGCCCTGGGTCCACTGGTCTATTCCCTCCAGTAATAATTCCTCTCATGTACTAGGAAAAGCAAAGGGTGCAGGGAGAGGAGGCCATTTTCTCCCAGGGAGAAGTGGCCTGTGCGTTTCTCTGCTGAAGCAAATGCGTGAGACCCAAAGCTGCGTCAATATATTAAGTAGGATGAACATTGAGGACAGACCAGAAAATACAAGCAGGTGGAAGGAAAACTTTACTTGCATCTTCTCACTTTAAAGATAACTGCTATTAGCATTTTGGACAGTAGCCTTCTGGACTTTTTTCTCTGTGCATAGCTGTAGTCTTGCGATTAAACTCTAATCCTGTTTTATTTTCTAGACATCTTTTCATGCCCATAGACGTGGGTCACCCATGGACTGTTTTTTAGTGGTAGCATAGTATTCCAAGACTTGGACGTACTTAGCTTCCTGCTATTGGAAATTTACTAATAGGTCATTGTTTGGTTGCAGTGTTGCTGTGACCAGCAATGCTGCATCCTTTAGCTTCATCTTCATACGCACCCGTAATAATTTCCTCAGAAGAAATTTCTAGATGCATTTCCATAGGATGTATTTCTATGTGCATTTGTAAAGCTACAGTCCAGTGGTTTCTCAACCAGGTGTGATCCCTTCCCTTTGAAGAGGCATTTGGCGGTGTCTTGAAACATGTCTAGATGTCACAAAGGGCGGGGAGGTTGCTGCTAGCATCTCACGGGTAGAAAGCCATGTGCCACTAAACCCCCTACAATTACAGGATGGCACCCCACATCAAGGAATTATCAAGTCCAAAATATTGATAGTGTCATGGTTGAAAAACTCTGACACAGGGGTATTGTCGTTTCTTATAATACGTATGGGGCTGGAGCTTCTAAGCCTCTGGGAGAACCAGGTGGAGGCGCCTGTTTAGCTGACTGGCCCTCAACCCAAACCAACCCAATCCCATCCCACCCTCCTCCTGCAGAAGCATTTAGGTGCCACCTTTGATTTGAAGTAGTGAAGTGACCCATGTGTGCCACTTGGAGCCTGTCCTTGCATCCCAGAAAGACAGACAGAAGGATGGGCTGGGAGGAGGTGAGAAATGAGAGAGAGAAAAGGATTGGGGAGGGCTGGGGTGTGTGCTGAACAAGGCAATCCTTGTTGCAATGAAAAGAGGATTGTATGTAACCTTCAGGGACCAGTCTTTAGGGCCAGTACTCAGCACCGAGAACACAGGTAGGGAAGATGCATGCCACTGCCCAAAGCAGGAGGAGGGCAGACCAGAAAGCCTCCGTTGTTTCTCCTGATGCTGGCACAGAGAGTGTGAAGTCCTGTGTCCCATCTGGGGGTGCTGACCAGGGCCTACAGGAACAGGAATTAAAACCATCAGCGTTCCCCACAACATGCACTGCAGCTCTGGGAGATCTGAAAAGTTGTCCTAGCTGACAAGTCTCCTCAAGTAAACCCATGACACTCATTGAAACTGACCATTTCATTTGTTCATCTTTGGAATGCATTACAATCATTCATTCATAATCCATGTAATTGCTGAACACCTACTAGATGCCAGGCAGGCACCCCGAGAAGCAATGAATGAAATAGACACAGTTCCTCATGGAGAAAACAGTCTCTGAGAGCGCATCAAACTGTGTAAATGCTACGAGCCCAATGTGAGGGCAGAGAGAGGGTGCGGGAAGCTTCTTGCTTGTTGTTGTGCTGTTAAATGAGAGCTCAGTGGAGAGAGAGGCCCAGCTGTCCCAGCTGAGGCCCCAGACATGAGTGATGCGATCCTAGACCATGGTAGGTGTGAAAGGAATGCTTCTCTGCTCCCCCCGCCCAGAAGGTTTGCTGGAAAATCAATTCACAAAAAGGCAGATTTATAAGAGGAATGGCATACAAATTTATTACCATGTATGGCAGAGGATCTGTGATTTCCCAATATCTCAGTGGGGTATAGATGCTTATATACTTTAGTTCTTTAGGAAAAGGGAGAATGGGGATGTGTGGATGAGGTTAGGAAGTTGGGAAATAGTTCTTTGGGGAATACAGTGGGCTTGAAGGATATCACAATGTATGGTGTAGGACAAAGTATGTTGGGCCCACAGAGGAGACAGTGGTTTGTGGGTTTGTGACAAAAGTCTGTCCAGACTGTAGTTTTCCATCCTGTGATAGGGGTTCAGCTCATGAAAACCCAAAGAAAGGACCAGAAGTCGTTGTTTTCTCAGAGCGCTTTGGAGGAGGTGAGAAATGAGAGAGAGAGAAAAGGATTGGGGGGGTCCTGGGTGTGGTGAGAGACATATGTGGTGAGAGAGTTGGGGGAGGGAAACCCATGGTTCTCACTGGTGGCCTGTCTGGTCTCTATGTAGGAGGGAAAAAATCTCCTCCAGCATTGGTTGATCTCTGGCGGCTTTTAATTCAGAGTACTCATCATACTGGGTAGCCATATTTGGGAGTGACATTCCCTGCATTCCTCCACCAGCCAGCACAGCCAGGGCAGCCCAGACTGGAAGACCCATCCAGACCCACAGAATTGTGAGAAATAAAAATTGCTATTGCTTCAAGCCAGCGAGCTCTGTGTTATATTTGTTAGGTCACAGTCACAGCTCACTAATACTGGTCATGTTCCTGCTCAAAAGTTACTGACAGGGAAGGGGGATATTATAACCAGCTAGACCCAGGCCAAGTGCTCACCCTCAGGCTGAGAGGCTGCCCTCTGGACCCCAAGCAGGAGTGCTGGGAAGCTTACCTGGCAGACCCAGAGGATGCTGGCTGTCCACTCTGCTGCGGCGTGAACTAGAATGGCCTCAGAGCTTCCACCTGCGCTTTCTCCTGTACGCTGAGTCTTGGGTGGCACCATCCTCCATCTAGGCATGACAGAAAAAACCCTGAGACTCATTCTAGACTTCTGTCTTTCCCTCAACTCCCACATTTGTTTAGTTACTACATTCTGCTGAAAATTGCCTTCAAAATAATTTTTTTTTTTTTCCGGAGTCTCACTGTGTCACCCTGGGTAGAGTGCTATGGCGTCATAGCTCACAGCAACCTCAAACTCTTGGGCTCAAGTGATCCTCCTTCTTCAGCCTCCCAAGTAGTGGGGGGTTGGGGGGGGGGGACAACAGGCACCTCCATGATGCCCAGCTAAGTTTTCTATTTTTAGTAGAGACAGTGTCTTACTCTAGCTCAGGCTGATCTCAAACTCCTGAACTCAAGCAATCCACCCGCCTCAGCCTCCCAGAGCGCTAGGATTACAGGTATGGGCCACCATGCCTGGCTCAAAATAATTCTTAATTAAATTCCTGGATCTTCTTGCATCCTTCAAGACTCAGCCTGGGATTTACCTTTCAAAGAGACTTTCCTGAAACCCTACCTGTTGGGCTAACTAACCCTCCTGAATGTCTGTGCTTTACATCTTAATACCTTCTATGGTACGACCCTCTCACTAGACTGGAAGCCCCCTGGGGGCAGGGGCTGCTCACAGGATGTGGCAGAACAGGATTGGCAGTGATCATGCCTGTTTAGAGGTGTGTGTGTGGCTGAACCAACTTACCCTGACACAGCTCTGCCCCACTCCCCGCATTCATTAACTTAAGTCTCCAGAAAAAGAAAGATCTCAAAGTTTTTTTTTCCCTGAAGGATGTGGGGGAAGCTGGGCAGAAGTGGCCTGCCAGGGTAATTGAAGAGATTTGGGAGCAGATGTAGAGTCAGGCACCAGAGGCTCGCGTTCTGACGGGTGTGGGTGCGAACACTGTCCCCTCCAGAATCTTCCCTACCTATATGATCTTCAGCAAAATATTTGTTTTCTTGCTCAACCTTCCCCTGTCTGTGATGATAATCACATCTCTCTCACAGGGTAGTTGTGAAAGTTGGACAAGATGACATGGGTATAGCATCCCACTTGCAGTTGGTAGGTCCTAAATGAAATTTCTTTTCCTTTTTGAAATAACACCTGTCTTGCGGTAGGTTTCCCAGAATCAGAGCCCAAGAGGTGTTGGAGTGCAAGTGTTCTTTGGGGAGGTGATCCCTCCCAAAGTGAGACAGGGATGAGATGGGGATGAGAAAGATGTCAGCCCGGAGTCTGTAATAAACCAGCTGCCACTGTGGGACTCTGGGGCTCAGCCTCCCAGGGCCGTCTGGGAGGTCCTATAGATTGGAATGTGCTGCTGAGGGCGAGGAACTATGGGGTATTTATCCAGCAAACCGTGTCCACCATTGGCTCGTGGATGGAGCATTGATGCCCCAGCACTCTGTTTTGCTTCCTGCACTAGGAAAATCCCTCAGGCAGAGAATGGGAGTAGCTTTGGGTAGGAGGCCATTGTCATGTGTGGGGATGGTGGGAGCCAAGGGGTTGGGTGCACAGGCCCGACAGCCTCAGCCACCCTGCCTTTTCACCAAGAGAACACTCTTCACGCCCGTGTGTATTCTTGTAACCGCTTGTGCTTTAGCAAGTGTCTCACTGAGTAAGGAAGATTCGGGATAACATGCAGGCAGCGGTCCTCAGTTAGAGCTGCGGTTGGCTGAGATGTCTTGAAGGCCAGTAGCTTTTCCGTGGGCCTCTGGATGGACCGTGAGAGCCCCTGAAGAGCTGTGAACCGTGGCTAAGCAGACCCTCAGCCGCACCTCTTCAGCTTGTAGGGCTGTTGGCAACTCTTGCTCCACTGATCTACTCTATGGAAGAGAAAATGACATGAAGGAAAATGCCGCTTTAAAGTATCTCTTCTAAATTGGGGTATGACAGGAAGTTTATAAAAATAGTGTGGAGGGAAATAAACAAATGTGTTTTCCCAAGCATCTGTTTGTTTCCTTAAGTTTTTATTTTGATATACTTTTAAACTTATAGAAGAGTTGCAAGAACTCCTGAACCCTTAGATCCTCCCTTTACCTAGACTAACCATATATTTACAGTTTGCCTCTTCCCTTCCCTCTCTTCCTATAAATACATATTTTTAAGCCATCAAGAGTAAGTAGGAGACCTCGGGCCACTTAACCATTCAATACACCCTGTATTTCCATATGTGTTTCCTGAGAGCGAGAATGTTCTCGTATATAACCATACTCAGTTATTCCAGAGCATTTCTAATCACTTTGCAATATTTCAAGTGACTTCCGACTGCAGGGAATTCTTTACCAAAGAAGCATGCACCAAAATGTGCTTTATCTGTGTACTGGTCAAATTTTATCCAGTGCAATACTGATATGCAAGCTAAGGCTCACTAATCTCCAAAATTTTATTGATTTTGTTTCAATCTATAAAAAAAATTGGTGAACGATTTATGGGCCTTGGGAAATGCTCCCTACTTGGCTAATACCTTTTCCCCTCAATAGTCTACTCCAATGTAATGGCATTTTATTAATTTATTAACCATCAGAGTCCTATTAAAAGACAGTGTTAGAGCTGGAAGGAATCATAGAGATTCGTCTAGTCCCACTTCTCAGGCTAGTAAACTGAGGTCTGTAAAGGCAGTGCCCTGACAATCTCAGGGCAGTGATTGGGACCAGAGAGCAGAAATCCTAACTCTGGACTCAGAAGGCCCTTCAGCAAGAATCAGTATAATGTGTTTGAGAGGAGACCAGGAGCCTGGAACCTACCAGAACCCAGAGGTGAAGGGGGAGAGCAAACTTCAGCCTCCAGCCTCAGCCTCATCGCACAGTCCTGCTTTCTCCTCTGTTTCATAAATAGAACTCTGCATAGAATTTATTGTAAAGAAGGGGCTGGAGAGCTTTAAAATGGTCTCCATATTGCCCAGCAAGTTGATGCCGGAGCTGGGGTCAGGGCCTGAGCCCTCCCTCCCTGTCCAGTGCATGTCCACCTGCCCCGCCTCTGCACCATAAGGCCATCTATCTATCATTCACCTTGCAAACTCTTCTTTCCAAAGGGAAAATTATTGCCCTGACCGGACAGGGGACAAAACTCATTTTAGAAAAGGATTCGTCTTCACATAGGATGGTTGCATCTTCCCAAAGCCCCTCTCTTTCCTTCATTCTTCTGCGTGCATCCTCAGGCCTGCACTCCCCAAGCCTCTACTCACAGCTCCATTGACACGCTTCTCATCTTGCTCCTTCCAGATCTGTGCACTCACAATTTTAATTGCAAATAATGCACCTCATTACAGATAATTAACATAACTACTACTCTGATTTGTAATGCCAAACTATCGGCCTTGCTCTACTTCCACCTTTCACTAACTCACTTTATTACAGATGAAATCTTACCTTTTCTTTACCTTACTCTTCCTAATTATTGGTCAGAATTTTTTAACCTAATAGAATATTATTACTTATTTTAATTTTTATCCTAGTAAGTATTGAGGGCCAATGTTATTTTTCCTCCATCAGGCAAGAGTGTGTCCAAATTACCGGCCCACTACTGCATATGATGAGCTCTAGTGTCAAACAGACTTGGGCTCCTCACTCTGCCCTAAGCCAGCACATGTCCCTGGGAAAATCTTACCTCTCAGTTTTCTCCTCTGTCAATGGGGATGGTAATTGTGGTAATTATTTTATGAGGTTGCTTTAAGTATTAAATTATAATTCATATGAAGTACTCAGAATAGTATCTGGTGTGTAATGAGTATTCACTAGTTATTGTTTTTTTTAGGTGGTTTTTGTTATTTTGAGACAAGTCTCCCTCTGTTGCCCAGGCTACAGTACAGTTGGCATCATCATAGCCCACTGCAACCTCTAATTCCTGAGCTCAAGCAATCCTCCTGCCTCAGCTCCCAAGTAGCTGGGACTACAAATGTGTTCCACCCAGCCCATCTAATTTTTCTATTTTTGGTAGAGATGGAGTCTCACAGTTGTTCAGGCTGGTCTCAAACTGCTGGCATTAAGTAATCCTCTGCCTTGGCCTCCCAAAGTGCCAGGATTACAGTAGTGAGCCACTATACCCAGCAATTCCTCCCTCCCCCCGCAGGAGCAATTTTTGGTTAATATCAGCCAAATAAATGAAACTAGTGTAATCCTCAAAACTCAGGGTTTTTTTTTTCTTGTAAGATTAGCACTTGAATCATATTGTATGTTTATAATTGTTTTCCTCAAAAAAGTGGGCAGGTGGAAGCATGTTTATGCAGCATGTGGTACGAAGCCTAATGGATAATGGAACCAGGTGGTCCTTGTAACCGTGCAGTTGAACTTGACAGGCTGATCAAAATGCCATCATATTTTTTGTGATGTGGGTTTTCAGAGGGGCATTCCCCTTCCATGTGTCTTTAGTGTTTAGTACTTACCAAAGAATGAAAAGGAAAAGAGAATGTATTACAGACTTTTTTTTTTTTTTTAAAGAAGAGATAAATTGGCTCGGCGTCTGTAGCTCAACGGTCTAAGGCACCAGCCACATACAACAGAGCTGGCGGGTTCAAATCCAGCCTGTGCCGGCCAAACAATAATAACAACTACAACCAAAAAGTAGCTGGGCATTGTGGTGGGTGCCTATAGTCCCAGCTACTTGGGAGGTTGAGGCAAGAGAATCACTTAAGCCCAAGAGTTGGAGGTTGCTGTGAGCTGTGACACTATGGCACTCTGCCCAGGGTGACAGCTTGAGGCTCTGTCTCAAAAAAAAAAAAAAAAAGAGATAAATTAAGGAAAAAAGGGAGAAAGCCAGGCACATGATTGAAATATGCAGAAAAACTTTCCAGAAAAAACATAAGAAATATGAAAAAAACTATACCAATGTACATCAAAATAAAAATGCTAAAAACCAGTAATAAAGAAAAAATCTTAAATGCAATCAGAGGGAAAAGCGCAACACAATTGGCTCTTTGTATCCACATATACCACATCTGCAGATTCAACTAATTGCAAATTAAAAATATTTTGGGAAAAATAGCAATGAAAGCTAATACAAATAAACAATATAGCATAACAACTATTTATATAACATTTACATTGTATTAAGTATTATCATCAATTTAGAGATGATTTAAAGGATATGAGAGGGCTCGATGCCTGTAGCTCAAGCGGCTAAGGTGTCAGCCACATACACCAGAGCTAGCGAGTTCAAATTCAGCCTGGGCCTGCCAAACAACAATGACAACTACAACCAAAAAAGAAATAGCCAGGCGTTGTGGTGGGCACCTGTAGTCCCGGCTACTTGGGAGGCTGAGGCAAGAGAATCACTTAAGCCCAGCAGTTGGAGGTTGCTGTGAGCTGTGTGATGCCACGGCACTCTACCCAGCGTGACAGCTTGAGGCTCTGTCTCACTCAAAAAGATAAATAAATAAATAAAAATAAAGCATATGAGAGGATGTATTAACACATAGGTGATATGCAAATACTATCTCATTTTATATAAGAGATTTTTTTTTTTTTTGAGACAGAGTCTCACTCTGTCACCTTGGGGTTGAGTGCTGTAGTATCATCATAGCTCACAGCAACCTCAAATTCTTAGGTTCAAGCGTCCTCCTGCCTGAACTTCCTAAGTAGCTGAGACTACAGGCACCTGGAACAATGCCTGGCTAATTTTTTCTATTTTTAGTAGGGATAGGCTTAGGCTAGTCTCAAACTCTTGAGCTCAAGCAGTCCACCTGCCTCAGCCTCCTAGAATGCTAAGATTATAGGCGTGACCTAACACGCCTGACCTATACATGGGATTTTGGTATCCATAGTCCTTGTTTGTGTTCACGTGTAGGTGGTAGAGTCATTCCTAAGTATTAGCCTGCAGAACCATAAGTCAAATAAACCTCTTTTCTTTAGAAATCACTCAATCTCAGATACTCCTTTACAGCAACACAGAATGGACTAAGATTGGTTGAAAAAGCAAGGTCTGACTATATGCTCACAAAAGAAATTCTTTAAATATAAGACACATCAGGCCTGGCACAGTGGTTCATGCCTGTAATCCTAGTACTCTGAGAGGCTGAGACAGGTGGATTGCTTGAGCTCAGGAGTTCAAGACCAGCCTGAGCAAGAGCGAGATCCTGTCTCTACTAAAATAGAAAAACTAGCCAGTTGTAGTGGCACATGCCTGTAATCCCAGCTACTTGAGAGGCTGAGGCAAGAGGATCGCTCAAGTCCAAGAGGTTTCTGTGAACTACAGTGATGCCACAGCACTCTACCCTGGGCAACAGAATGAGACTGTCTCAAAATAAATCAACAACAACAAAAAAATGGTTGATGTGGAAACTTGAAAAAAAAAAAAGAAAAAAAGAAAACAACCAAATATAATAATACATATAAAGATGCAATTAGATTAAAAATAAGACAATGCAAAAAGATATACTATGTAACATTAATAAAAGATGGCTGGAGTAGCTGTATTAATATCAGACAAGGTAGCTATCGTGAGGACATAGCTCACCTGGAGATGAGATCTTACTTGCTTATCCTTAGCCTTATCTACCTGGTTGCTGCTGGAGGGAAAGGGAAGCGTATTGGCTTGCTAAGGCTGCCGTAACAAACTCCCACAGGTTAGATGGCTTTAACAACAGAAATTTGTCTCACAGTTTTGTAGGCTGGAAGTTCAAGGTCAAGGTGTGGTCAGGGCTGTTTCCTCTGAGGACTCTTCCTTGGCTTATAGACAGCCACCCTCTTGCTGCCACTTCCTGTGGTCTTTCCTCTGTGCACATGCACCCCTGGTTTCTGTGTGTCCAAACTTCCTTCTGTCGTAAGGACTCTGGTCAGTTTAGATTAGAGCCCACTCTAACATCTCATTTTAACTCAATCACTTTAAAGGCCCTATCTCTGGGTATAGTTCCATTCTGAGATACTAAAAGTTTGGCCTTAACATATGAATTTGGAGAAGACCCATTTTCGCCCCAAACAGGTAGGGACATTATTTCTCACAGCTGTCCACCCCAGGAAGAGTGTCTGGGGGCTTCTGTGCTGTGGTGTAACTGTGTGAGAGCAGACAATGCCTTCTCTGGCTTTATGGTGATGGCAAGGCTAGGACCAGCCCAAAAGAGAAGGGCTGAGCAGCCTCTGGGGTATAGCTCGCCTTTCAAGAGGGCTGTGTAGGGAGGCAGAACGGGAAGGGAGGGGATCCACGTCCACCTGGAATCCTTGTTGCTTCCGTTGTTTCTATTGAACCTTCTGACAGCAGATCTGGCCTCTCAGATACATCATTTTGTTAATTGGGGTATCACTATATATTTTTCCTTTTGAATTAATGAAAGGAAAACTTCAAATAAACAATGTTGTTTCTTCTGACATCCAGGAGGAGGATCAACCCTAGCCTCCCAGCCCTCTCCACCTTTAACTCACTGCTTCTTACTGCCACGGCAACATTAGTTTTTAGCTGACCTGGAGGTGATAGTTGCCGCTTCACTGTGCTAAATGTTAGGAGGCTGGAGCTAGTTCATCAATTTAGCCCTTAGAGTGTAAGGTTTCTACGTGAGGCCTGAAATTTGGAAGAGAAAATAAGGAGGCGGCTGGTGGAAGGTGCTGTGGGACTGAAGGCTTCAGAGGCCCTGGGCTGCATGATCTGTTAGGGTGAATCTATAGAGCAATTTGAAACAGATGGATTTTCTGAAGGCACCACTGTCACCATGGCAACAGCTCAGCTGATGCTGTCAGTTGCTGTGAAGTGTTCTCCCCTTGGTGGGGACAGAATCTTGGTGTCAATTGAGGGAGATGATGCAGGACAGAACATATTGGACTAAGAAGGGAGAAGAGAAGATTTGGGCTAGGTTTTGGAGCCTTGGGATGATTCTCCCGAATCAGGGAGCTGTCAGAAGTCGTCTGCTCTAATTACTTTCATGAGAATGGTGGCAGCAGTTCTTGGGGTGGGGATGGCTCCTGCACCCTTCTTCCTGTCTCTAGGCTTTGACAACCAGAGAACAACTTCCAACCTGTAATTCATTCATTTGATGACATATTTATAAAGTACCTAGCATTGGATTCTGTTAAAAGCATCCATCATGCTGCCGAAATGCATGCCTGTCCCAGGGAGTGCTGGTTCCCTACATTTCCTGTGATAGATCAGCAGCAAATAAAGGCTCATATCTTAAACCCTCCAGGTGACCAGTTGCTTCTTTGCACCTGCATTCTTTCTGTGCCTGCCTGTGCTGCACTCAGGGCACATGTTAGGTGTTGCAGTCATAAAAAGGAATGAAACTGGGCATTCACTCACATAAAGGGCAGGACTGGGAAAAGGCAGGTTGAAGGAAAGTGCCAAGGGCTAGAGAGAAAAGGAGCAGCGCGTTTGACAGAGCTTGGGGGGGGGGGGGTAACTGACCGAGACATCTCGCACAGCAGCTGACTTGCGGGCAGCGGGGTGAGCACCCTGCCAGACTGCGCCCTGAGTGCCAAGGCCACCGGCCTCTTGATTGTCAGGCGATGGTGCTTAGGAGGGGTCTGCAGTAGTGACGATGGAAGCCAGGCACAAGTGGCCCTTCGTCCCCTCCTTGTGGAGCGATGCCGCTGCCCTTCTTCTCTAGGCTCCACACATACCACTTCTTCTCCGTTTGCCGGGTGCTGATGGGGTCCCGCGAAGGCGACCTACCTGCTTCCAGGCCCCTACTGTCAGAGTGAAATCCCACACCGAAATCCTGTCGTGCGGACCCAGAGCCTTACTTGCACTGCAGAGAGCGTCTTTGAAGGTGGGGGAGGGTGTCGGAGTGAGGGGCTGAACCACGTGCCTCACATTCACATGTTGAAGTCTTCATCCCCAAAACTTCAGAAGATGACCTTATTTGGAGGTAGGGTTTGTAAAAAGTCATCAAATTAAAAGGAGGTCACTATAGTGGGCCCTAACCCAATATGATATGTCCTTATAAAAAGAAATTTAGACGCAGATACGGGGAGAACGCCAGGTGAAAGTGAGGGCGGAGGTCAGGGTGACAAGTCTGCAAGCCCAGATGTGCCACAGATTGCCAGCAGACTGACTGCAGACCCTCCCTCCCAGCAGAAGGAACCAACCCTACTCCTTGCTTCCAGAGATGGGAGCAAATAAATAGCTGTTGTTTAAGCCACCCAGGCTGTGGACAATGAGATGGTGCCCGAGCAAACCAGCGCAGGGGCCAGCACCAGTGGTATCTTTCAGGTCACGGGCCGTTTCATCTGTGAGGTCTCTTCTGGGACACAACAGAGATCAGTCTTTGCTAAGTGCTCCAGAAGACACTTGGCAATGGCCCTCAGTCTGTCATAGAAGCTATCAACACCCGGCTGTGTGCATTGTTCCAGCTCCTTTATTTCTGGGAGGCTTCCCCTTACCCAGAGTGGTACGGTCTCTGATGACAAACCCCACCGGACAGGTGGGACATGGCGAAGAGTTCAGTTAAAAAAATATTCAATGTCCCCCTCTTTGTGCTGGTGTTCGGCAGGATTTATAAGGTTGTGTAATATTTTGACAAATAAATGGAGAGAGTTTTCACGCCAACTCTTGGCATGAAGGGCAGGGAAGCATTTCTGGTTACCAGCAGCTGGCTGGGGCTGAGGAACTGGGAAGTCGTGGACACAGACTGGTCAAGCAGGTCCTCTGGGCAGAGTGAGGATCGATCACCTGTTGTTAGAAAGCATTTTGGCCAAGTTTAGCTTTGGGCGCCGATCTCTTCCTCCAGTGATGGGCTGGAGGGTCCCAGAGTCCTGCTGCTCCCCCGCAGCTCTGGAGTCACTTCATCCTCAGGAAGTCTCCACAACCTTTTCACCTGCTCTTCACAGGGCTGCTCCCACTAACCCAGTCTCTTGGGAATGAGATGCAATCACCTCACCAGACGATTCAATCATTTTCTGTGGTTTACATTTTTGAAGTCTCAGAAGCAGCACAGCCATTAATGCATTCTGCACTGCAGAAGGATCTGAAGCTAATGGCTGTACTGTTTTTGTTTTTAATGCATCCTCTTGATATTTTTCACTTGTCAATATTGTCTCCCTCTGAAGTTTGTATAAGGGCTTAGGATGTGCCAGGTACAGAGCCAAGGACTAGATGCTAATTTTGTTCATTCTTTACAATACCTCTGATGGAAGCAGTTAAATTATCTCCATTTTGCAGATGAGGCTTACAAGGTAAGAGACTCGATCAAGGTCATATAGCCAGTAGGTGCTGGACCCAGAATATGTGCCAAGCACTCTTGCTCCTGAGTCCAATCTCTTAACTGCTATGCCACATAATTGTGGATTTGGGTTTGAATGCCAGCCAGTGACTTACCGGCTGTGTGACTTCGGGCAATGAGTTCCTGTCTCTGGGCTTTGGTTTGCTCACCTGTACAGTGAAATAGAAAGGCCTCCCTCACGGGCTGTTCAGGGCAGGTCAGCGCCCCCTGCTCGGATCCACCTATGTGCTGGAGGGGGGGAGCTGTTGTGCAGTGAGCCCCACCCTCCAGGCCCAGAGAGTTTCAGTGTGCTTGGGTGGGCGTGGGGCAGGGGGCGTGCGTGAGGGGGCTTCAGGAACTTGGAATGAGGGAACTTGCCTGGCTTGGGGTCCTGGGAAGCATCTGAAGGAAATGACTAAATTGGGACCTAATGGACTTTTCCAGAGTTTCAAACAGCAAGATGGGGGATAACCAGCAGCTCAGTGTTTCTGGAGTGTGAAGGGCAAGGAGGTGACAGAGGAGAAGGCAGGGTCAGGTGCTGTATGAGCCACACTGCAAGGTTTGAATTTCCCCTGGTAGAGGGTTAGGTGCCATGGAAGTGTTTCGAGGATCAGAATGAAATGTTTGGTTTCATGTCTTGACAGTTCAGTGTGGTTGTTTTGAGAAGGATGGACTTTTGGGGCCAAGATTATAGTCAAGGAGACCAAGGAGGGGATGTGGTGTGAGTTCAAGAGACAACGAGAGAGTCACAAGAAAGAAAGAGCATGGGAGGGAGATGACCTTGAACTCGACAGGTTCACTGGTTGTGTGGACATGGGGGTGAAGAACAGAAGTCTTAGCCAACACTAGGTACTTTATATGTACCAGGTGTGGCTCTAAATGTATCGGATGTGTTCACTCGTTTACTTTTTGCAACAACTTTAAGAGGGTTTTGTTCTGTTTTGTTTTGTTTTTGAGACAGGGTCTCATTCCTGTTGCCTAGCTAGATGCAGTGATGTCATCATGGCTCACTGCAACCTCACACTCCTGGGCCCAAATGATCCTCCTGCCTCTACCTCCCAAGTAGCTAGGACCAAGCACGTGCTACCATGTCCTTACAAGGACATCCAGGCACAGAGAAGCTAAGTGACTTGGCCCACAGGCACATGGCCAGCCAGCTGGGTGGCTCCATCATCTGCTTCCTTTATCGTACTGTGCCTGTTCCAACTGCTCAAGGACGGGGAAGGAGTCTAGATGACCCACCGCCACCACTGCTGCCACTGCCAGGGATTTTACCTGGATGACCAAGTGGATAGTGGTGCTATTGATGGAGGATTCCAGAAGAGTGTGGGGAAAGACATCGGTTTCCACGTTTGTACCCATGTGGTGTGAGGTGCCTGTGAAGGGGGGAGGAATCCAGCCTGGCCCCTTCCCCCTGGAGCCTCTTATCACAGAGCCACAGGGCTTCTCCACTGTCACTAAATCATTTGACTGTTTTACATTTAGATGACAGATTGGTTAAAAAAAAAAAAAAAAACCCTCTGGTGGTACAGGGTCTAACATTTCTCATAATCCGAAGTGATTCCTCTCTGTTTCCAGTCCACTGACTGGATGGCAGATTAAAATGTGAAGGTTTGACAAAAAAATAATGTAGCTGTGCCAACCTCCGTGTTTCAGGCATAAAATTAAATTTAACATGGTATTATGCATTTGAAGACTTGTCATCATAAGGCTGATCAGACAAATATGATTTAGAGGGTTAGGTTTTGAGAAATGAGTTGGAGAAATAAAATATGGAATAAGATTGGAGTCAACTTTTAAAAAACATCTGATGGTGTTAAGCAGCCCTTTTTGATCACATCGTTTCATAACTGCCTTCTTTTCTGCCTGTTTGACCAAGGGGCCCTGAGGTTCTACTACTGAAACCTGCCAAGCTGACACTCTCTGCTTTGAATCCTGATGAGCCCTTTCTTTTATCTTTTGGACCTCTCCCGATTTTCTCTACATCTCCTACTAATAATCTCCTTCCCTGGGCTTTTACTTTGTCCCTTTACCCCCACATTTTTCTTGTTAGCTGTGTGGTCAGATTTCTGAGTTCTGAAAATAAAGCTCAGCTCAGGTTCCTCTCCTCCCTGAGTGCACCCCTTACCCAGACACTCTGGCACCTTCTGTTTCAGACACTGTGCCTGTCCACCGTTGGGGCCTGGTGTCTTACTACTACTGTTCCTCCGAGGGTGTCTGCTCAGTTCTGTGTCCTGGCCTTCGAGGCTTGTCGCTTCCGTCAATAGAAGAAATGAAATATAGGTCAACCTCACAGATCGCAGTGTTAAAAATAAAAGTTTCATCCCCAGGCTCTGCAGGTTTGTAGATTGGCAGGAGTTGCTGCCCCACTAAGGCTAGCCCCTTACCACTAGCCCCACTTCTAAATTGCTTCTTGGAGCTTAGTATCAATGCCCCATCATTCCATATAAGAGAAAACCTGAAAATAGAAGAGGGGCTGCGTTTGTCTCCCTCGGCAGACTACACTCCAAAATGTGCAGCTGGCCTGCATGGCCGTGGGAAGGAGCGGCACTGAGCAGGTGAGGGGGGTCCTCTCCCTCCGGGGACCACCCAGCCCACCCTGCCTGTGGCAGCCAAGTGACCAGGCAGTGCAATTCCTCAACATCTGGGGGAAAGGGCCTCCCCCATACCTATCTCACCTTTTCATTCCCAGTCCTTACATTTGAGTTTTCTCAGATTTAGCCCTTTTTCTGGAATGTTAACATGCAGGAGGGGACAACAGAGCCTTTTAATTTATTTTTAATAACTGCACACTTCTCTCCTGTGCTCTCATCTCTCTCTTCTGACTTCCCCTTGATCTCCTTTCACCTCCATTCCCTTTTGCCCTTCTTATTCCTGCAAAACTGCAAGATAAGTTTCCTCCTTATGAAAGCCAGGGCCTCTGAGAATCTGCGTCTTTGGACAGATTCCTCGTCACTGCCCCCTTTCTTGGTCTCATTTTCTGGGTGAGTCTGAGCTTGACGAGGACTCATGTTATCTGGTGGGAGGACCCTGAGGAGCTGGATGCCTTGACAGTTGGGGCTTTTCCTAAACTGCCTCTTCAGTGCCTGGCAAATCTCAAACCCTCCGCAGCTGCTAGCCAAGCGGTTTCCTCTTCCTTGAAGCTGGCTCGGTCTCAGGTGCAAGCATCATCCCTGGGCTTCCAGGAAATGGAACATGTGCTGTGTGCCTTTGACTCCCTGAGCTGGATTTGCACAGCTGTTTCTCTCAGAGGGTGTGTGCCAGCGGCTTTCCCAGTAAACTGGAGGAGGGGAGGGGGGAAGATGGCTGAGGGAGAAGGCAAGTATGGATGCATGTAATACATGTTGGGCAGATCCAACAGAAATGTTATTGGTTACAGGCAGTCCTCAAATTATGAATGAGATAGATTCTGTAAGTTTGTTCTTAAGTTGAACTTGTATGTAAGTTGGAACAGGTACATTTACCTATACCTGTGATAGCCTCCATTTGCAAGTACACGTTATATGTGAGTCGGATTGGTTTTCTGAAGCTATCCTCTTTTTGAGAATAAGGTTCAAAAAGAGTGATTAATATGATTCCTGTGAAGATCTTTTTTTTTCCACTTTTTGTTTGAGACCTAATCTCATTTTCTTGCCCCAGGCTAGAGTTCCATGGTCTCAACCTAGCTTACAGTAACCTCAAACTCTTAGGCTCAAGCGATCCTCCTGTCTCAGCCACCCTAGTAGCTGGCACTACAGGTGTCCACCACAATGCCTAGCTAAATTTTCTATTTTTAGTAGAGATGGGGGTCTTGCTCTTGCTTAGACAGGTCTTGAACGCCTGAGCTCAAAAGATCCTCCCGCCTGGGCCTCCAGAAGGCTAGGGTTACAGGCATAAACCACTGAGCCTGGCCAGCTTTGTGAACATTCTAATCTGAAAATCTTTCCCGTTATGTGACTTGGCCCAAGAAGAGCCAGACTCTAAGGGACGGGGGAGATTGATGCTACCACTATTTGAAGCCATCTGCTTCAAGGCCCCTGGGGCATGCTGCTTTGTGCATTGAATTCAGCCCTACCACTGGCTTATGTTGTGACTTTCGGCAAGTCACTTAGCCGATGGGAGCAGTGCCACTCAACTCTGGCTGCAAAACAGAACTCACCTCTTAGTCCCACACTGCTCCCCCCCCCCCCCCACCAAGAGATTTTGACACATCCCAGCCTCTGGCAATTTGCTGATCAATTTGTTCTGAGGTGAGGCCTGCCTCCTGGAGAGGGGACTGCCAAGGTTCCTCAGGGATTCTCCCGTGCAGATTGCTGCCCAGACCCATGTCCAGGAGCACATATGGGATTTTGTCCTGCTGGGCTCCTGATGGGGTCTTCAGACCACACTCTGCACAGCCTAGGCCTAGATAATCTTCTCAGTCTTTGTAGTTCTGATCTCCTGTGGTTCCATGCCGCTTTTTCTCTTTGGTAGGGGGGAGACAGGAAGTTAAGTGAAAACAATTTTGATAGTAGCAAGGGGAGCTCCCTTTCATCACAGGTAAAGTGATGTCACTTTTAGGGTAATGTGATTCTGTGTTCAGTAGGTAGGGTACACTTTATGTCCATTTTCAACACTGGAGTAGGATTATTTAGGGAGAAAAAGGACAACAGATACAGCCGCGTGTGTGTGTGTGTGTGTGTGTGTGTGTGTGTGTGTGTGTGTGTGAAGGAGACAGGGAGGGAGAGGGAGAACGAGCACATCTCTGCTCAAGGGCTGAGTATTCCATGTTGAACAGAATTTAAATTAGGGGTGGCAAGATCCAAGGGCAACAAATGTATAGGCTTCTCTGGGTCCAGTTATGGCGAGGAGATGAGAGGAGGGGACATATTTTATTCAGCTGGGATTTGAGGTGAAGCTCACGCTTCCTAGAGCAATTCAAAGGCTGGACAATTCCATCTCCTCAGCCCCATCTCATTCCTGTGCTGAGCAGCCATTTGCTCTAATTATTCTTGAATTATAGTGACAGCTTTGGCTTAAGCAGGCCTTCCATCATCCGAACCTAGTAAAATTGTGCCTTGCCTTTCCTGGTTGGAACATTTCAGCTGCGGCTTTTATTTTTTTATTTTTTATTTTTTCTCAGTTATGTTAACTTTATTTATAGGTATAATAGTCTTAATCTTTCTCTTCATCTGATGTTTGGTACTCTGGCAAAACTTTTGGTCTTTTAGCTTGAACCTGGAGCTTTACTCCATCAATGATATGATTTTCCTGTTGTAGT
>CAUYPK010025100.1:0-58969 GCA_963574355.1 Loris lydekkerianus
GAAACTGCCTCTACCTAGATACAGCCAATGTGGTACCATGCCACTGGCCCGACCCTGTCACTCACCTCTTCCCCCGCCTTCTTTCCCTGCCCCTTCTCCACAATAAAAAATAAATAAATAAAACTCCAAAAAAATAAAAAATAAAAAAATAAATAAAAAAAGAGAAGAACAACATTTTTTTGGAGGCAGAGGCTTGCTCTGTTGTCCAGGTTAAAGTGCAGTGGCATCACCATTGCTCAAAGCAACCTCAGCGACTCCTGGGCTCAAGTGATCCTCTGGCCTTAGACTCCCAAGTAGTTGGGACTATTGGTGCAAACCACAATACTCAGCTAATTTTTCTATTTTTAGTAGAGACAGTGTCTCACTTTTGCTCAGGCTGGCCTTAAACTCCTGAGGCTCAAGGGATCCTCCTAGAGGGCTAGGATTACAAACAAGAGCCTAAATTTTGTTTTAAATTGTTCAGTGAAAAATGTAACACATTTGTTAACAATAGTAGCTAAAAACTTATCTGTCTTGGCAAAAGACATAAACCTGAGATTTAAGGAGCTGAACAAAACCCAAACAGGATAAACTCTAAGACACAGCATAATTAAACTTTTTTTTTTTGCAGTTTTTGGCCAGGGCTGGGTTTGAACCTGCCACCTCTGGCATATGGGGCTGGTGCCCTACTCCTTTGAGCCACTGGCGCAGCCAGCATAATTAAACTTTTAACAAGAACAAGGCTGGGCATGGTGGCTCACACCTGTAATCCTAACATTCTGGGAGGCCAAGAAGGGTAGATTGCTTGAGCTCAAGAGTTTGAGACCAGCCTGAGCAAGACTGAGACCCAACCTCTAAAAAATAGCTGGGCATGTGGCAGGTGCCTATAGTCCCAACTTCTCAGGAGGTTGAGGCAAGAGAACCACTTGAGTCCAAGAGTTTCAGGTTGCTGTGAGTGAGGCTAACACCAGGAAAATCTACCCAGGGTGATAAGAGTCAGATGCTGTCTTTAAAAAAAAAAAAAAAAAAAGTATCAAAACCATTACTCAGCACACGTGCTAGCAATACACAATGCATGTGGGGAAACCCTGTTTCGCTTTGAGCCCCCAAAATGCATAATTCTTATCAAAGGGATTTATTTTTAGTCTCCAACCACTGCTACACAGTATAGTTTTATCATAAAAACCTAAAATTATAATGCACATATTCCCTTAGGTAAGGCAAAAGTTAAGTCAGATATCACCTTCCCTGCAATTAAGGAAAAGAGTTAAGAATATACATATGAATAATCAATTTCCCTCCCTTCAATTAATAGAAAAAATTTACTATTCCCCAAATGTTCAATAAATACCCTATGAGATTTGAAGATAGTGTTAAATTCTTTAAGGGGGATGGGGAGGGTTGAGAGCCAGTTAGGAAAGAAATGTGCAAAACTCAAACACATACACACACACATGCCCCAAAAAAAGAAAAACAAAAACTCAAACACACAGATGTATACACATTTATGTTACCTAAATATTTTATTATAAAAATATAAAAATATTTTCACCGGGGTGGGGCCTGTGGCTCAAAAGAGTAGGGCACCGGCCCCATATACTGAAGATGGCAGGTTCAAACCTGGCTCCGGCCAAAAACTACAAAAATATATATATATTTTTTTCACCAAATATTAAGTATATCGTCTGAATAAGTATGAATGGACTAGTCAAATATATATTTACTCAAGAGCACAAAGTAGCAGACCTGGAAAGATTTCGGGGGAATGGTTACAACTACTCCAGAGAGCAGAGTGGTATTACAGAAAGAATACTAGACTTTCAAGTTAGACAAACCTGTGGTCAAATTCATCTCTACCACTTACCAAGTGACCCTGGTTAACCCTTCTGTGCTTCCTGTCCTAAGATTTACAATGAAATAACTGAGATAGGCTCAGTGCCTGAAGCTCAAGCGGCTAAGGTGCCAGACACATACACAAGAGCTGATGGGTTTAAATCCAGCCCGGCCCTGCCAAACGACGACAACTACAACCAAATAATAGCCAGGTGTTGTGGCGGGTAGTCCCAGCTACTCGGGGAGCTGAGGCAAAATAATGGCCTAAGCCCAAGAGCTGGAGGTTGCTGTGAGCTGTGACATCACAGCACTCTACCAAGAGCGACAGAGTGAAGTTCTGTCTCAAAAAAAAAAAAAAAAGAAAGAAAGAAAAAGAAAAAAGAAAAGAAATGAGAAATGCACCTTCTGGAAAATTTAAATGTTGAAAGATATCAGAGTAGTCTCGGTACAATTTAAAGTGGCTGGCTGGTAAAGTCCTTTTAAGACATCAAAATTAGAGTTCCAAATTTTCATAGAAATAAGATCACATCTCTACCAAATCAACACTGCCTTTCAGCACGCTTTTTAAAAATTAGTAAAGGGGGTGGAGGGAGGGTGATTGGTGGGGTTACACCTGGAGTGCATCTTACAAGGGTATATGTGAAACTTAGTAAATGTCTTAACACAATAACTAAGAAAATGCCAGGAAGGCTATATCATCAGTGTGATGAAAATGTGTCAAATGGTCTATAAAACCAGTGTATGGTACCCCATGATCATTGCATTAATGTACACAGCTATGATTTAATAAACAAACAAATAAATAAAAATTAGTAAAGGACAAAATGATCCACACATGCCACATACCACCCCCAGCCAAAAATAAAAACAATTATTCCAAGTACTAATGTTCCAATATCAAACTTACTATGACGTTTAAATTCCTTCTGCAGTTTATTGATCTGGTTACTTTTTATCCTGTTCCCAGACAGAGTTTTCACTTTCTTTGGTTTCAATGTGGTCTTTAGACTGGGTCCTGCTCTTGCATCTACCACCTGGAAGAAAATACTAAATATTTAATATCATTTTAAAAATGACACCAGCATACCCCTTTGGTTCAGACCCACGCCTTTTTGAGGAAGCCCTGCCTTCTGAGAACTGAGAACCAATTTTGTACTCAATGAGTGTTAGAGGGTTCATGTGCACTTTTAATTATAATGAGATAAAAGAATCAGTATTATTTATCAAGTGGGGTGGTAAATTTTTTTCCTTTCAAGTGGGCAACAGCAGAAATTTGCTGGGGAAAAATACAAAAAATAGATTTATATATGGGATAATCACTGGAAAAACCAACTAAGTTAAGAATCAAGCCTGATAACATTTCTATAGGATGTTTTGCAGTTTACAAAAAGCTTTCATATACTTTTGATTCTACCACAAAGCAGTAAAGGGGCTATTTTTGTTACTCCAATTATAGACTAAAAGTGAAAACAAGGCAAGCCAGGCGCAGTGGTATAGGCTTGTAGTCCCAGTTTCTTGTTTCTTGTGAAGCCGAGGCCAGAGGATCACTTGAAGCCAGAAGTTCAAGACCAGCCTGGACAACATAGCAAGAACTGGTCTCTGAAAACCATGTTTAAAATTTAGCAGAGTGGGGCAGCTCCTGTGGCTCAGTGAGTAGGGCACTGGCCCCATATACCAAGGGTGGCGGGTTCAAACCTGGCCCCGGCCAAATTGCAACAAAAAAATAGCCAGGTGTTGTGGTGAGCGCCTGTAGTCCCACATACTTGGGAGGCTGAGGCAAGAGAATCATCTAAGCCCAAGAGCTGCAGGTAGCTGTGAGCTGTGACACCAGGGCGACAAGGTAAGACTCTGTCTCTAAAAAATAATAATAATTAGCAGAGCAGGGATGGATACTGTGGCTTGTGTCTGTAATTCTAGCACTCTTGGGAGGCCAAAGCAGGTGGATTGCTTGAGCTCAGAAGTTCAAGACCAGCCTAGGCAAGAGCAAGACCCATATCTACTAAAAATAAAAAAACAAGCTGGGTATTTTGGTGATGCCTGGGGAGGCTGAGGTAAGAGGATCACTTAAGCCCTAGAGACTGAGGTTGCTATGAGCTAGGCTGATGCCATGGTACTCTACCCAAAGTGACATTCTGTCTCAAAAAAAAAATTAAAATAATAATAATAATAATAATACCAAAGCACACTAGCGCATGCCTGTAGTTCTAGCTAGTGGGAAGGCTGAGGCAGGAAGACAAATCACTTTAGCCCAGAAATTCAAGGCTGTAGCAGGATATGATCACACCATTGCACTCTGGGCAAAAGAGCCAAGACCTCATCTCAAAAAAAAAAAAAAAAAAAGGCAAAGAGAACTTATATATTTTGCCTTATTTTACACCAAGCTAATAAATGGGTAAGATGAGTAGAGAAGTGAAGTCTTTAGAGCTATTATTTTGATTTTTTTTTTTTTTTTTTTGAGTTCAGTAGAGTGCTGTAGCACTCACAGCAACCTCAAACTCTCGGGCTTATGCCATTCTCTTGCCTCAGCCTCCCAATAGCTGGGACTACAGATACCTGCCACAATGCCCAGCTACAGACCTACTCTTTATGCTTTTTTTAACTACACACCTTAATCCCTGAGTTCAGTTACATGATGGCAATTGCATATTCTTCCACAATCTGGCCTTGCTATTGATCTAGCCCTCTAGTCCTATTTCTTATATAATCATTCACTTATTATTTGCAGATTTCCACCCTATGTAAGAAAGGTTTTCTACCTTCAAAATCACAACCCACCATAATAATTTAACATTGTCACTAGAGGACAGTGTAAGGATAATGTACAGGAAAAGGTAAAGAAAAACACCTGCCTGATTCAATAAAATGTTTTACATAAATTTCATAAATCGTCTGAAAGCCAGCACACAGAAGAATTAAATAAGACAGTGTTTTTCTGGCTTGGCACCCGTAGCTCAGTAAGTAGGGTGCTGGCCACATATACCTAAGATGGCGGTTTTGACCCCACCCAGTCTGCCAAGCAACAATGACAACTGCAACCAAAAAAAAAAAAAAAAAAGACAAGGCGAGGCGTTGTGGCGGGTGTCTATAGTCCCAGTTACCTGGGAGGCTGAAGCAAGAGAATTGCTTAAGCCCAAGAGTTAGAGGTTGCTGTGAACTGTGACGCCGTGGCACCCTACCAAAGGTGACATTAGTGAGACTCTGTCTCCAAAAAAAAAAAAAAAAGATAAGTATTTTTCTGGCCATCAAAAATATTTTATGAAAATCTAGCCAGGAATAGGGGCTCACGCCTATAGACCTATCATTTTGGGAGGCCAAGGTGGATGGATCATCTAAACTCAGGAGTTCAAGATAAGCCTGAGTAAAAGCAAGACTCCACCTCTACTTAAAATACAAAAACTATGGTTTGGCGCCTCTAGTCCCAGTTACTCAGGAGGCTGAGGCAAGAGAATAGCTTAAGCCCAAGAGTTTAAGGTTGCTGGGAGCTGTGATGCCACAGCATTCTACCAAGGCCAACAAAGTGAGACTCTGTCTCAAAAAACAAACAAACAAAAAAACTAGCCAAGCATTGTGGCAGGCACCTGTAGTCCGACAACTTGGGAGGCTAAGGCAAGAGGATCACTTGAGCCCATGGGTTTGAGGTTGCTGTGAGTTATGACACCATGACACTCTACCTAGGGTGAGAGTGAGACTTCTCAAGAAAAAAAAAAAAAAAAATTCTAGTGACATGGCAAAGTGAAAGCGTAAACAGAACAAAAATTAATATGCCAGCTTGATCTCAATTAGATTTAAATATAGATAATAAACAGCTTTTAAGTGAGTGACCACTATATTATGCTTTATATATACCATCTCACTGAATTCTCACAGATATCTGTACAATAGCTAGTATTTTTTACACTTCATAAATAAATGTAACCTGCCCAAAGTTTACAACTAGTAAGTGATAAGATTCAAATCCAAGTCTGATTTTGAAACTATAAACATGAGAAAAGAGAAAAATCTCAAATTCAAAAAGAGGGGAGAGGGTTTGGTAGCTTCCTACCCAGTGGGTATAATGCGTAGCTATATGACACACTCCCACTGTATGACACAGCTACAACTCTTAACTTTAACCTTTCATGTGTAAATTATGTAACCTAATGGTTTGTGCCCTCATAGTAATCTGAAATAAAAATAAAATTCTATGTGCACGCTGACACCAACCTGAGTTCAAAGGAATATGTTAGCCCTAAGAAATGAAAAAAGGATCCATGTCTAATTAACTCCAGGAATTAATGGGTTAAGCCTAAAAATACCTGAAGGTGCACTATGAATCTCCAAAAGGGGGAAATCGGATACAGCCTTAGGGAAATGCCATACCAAGCTACTCTGTTCCAAACATGACAAAATGTTAAGTGATTATATCTGAACAGCAGTTAGTGTTTTTCTTTATTCTTTTTAGATTTTTCTATCCTAGGGATATATTACTTCCTAAATTAGGGGAAAATTAATGTTACTTTAAATATAATAGAGGTATAATTGAGAAAGAAGATTAACTAACATGATTCCAATTTTTTTTTGATCCTGCTGGCAACTTCTTCCATCTTTTCACAAGCAAGACACAGGCATTGCAGATGTCCCCTGAACGAGTTTCATGCAACCTGATAAGAAAACAATCAAACCTTTATCAGTCTCCTTTACCTTAAAGAATTTATGCAAGTACATTTCTTTTATCCATTTATGCCTTAAAGATGCAATTTAATCATCATGGATGATCCAGTCCCACTATTTCTATAGTACATTTCAAAAATATAATTAACTTACAGATCTAATGAACCAATTCTGTGTACCACAATTCAGTCATTTTAAAACAAAATAAGTTTTTAAAATTCAATAACAAAACTTACCTAAAAGAAATGGTTTTCTACAATGATATATAATCATTTTTGAAATATGTAGATATTTCAACAGCAACAAAATGCCACCCTTTAAGTAAAATAATGTGCCATGACATTCTGGTTTCACAACAAGTAAAACAATAAAAGCATTGTAGTTTTAAAAAAATGATTATTATTGGGCAGTGCCTGTGGCTTGTGAATAGGGAGCCGGCCCCATATACTGAGGGTGGCGAGTTCAAACTTGGCCCTGGCCAAATTACAACAAAAAATAGCTGGGCGTTGGTGTGGGCACCTATAGTCCCAGCTACTCAGCAAGCTGAGGCAAAAGAATAGCCTAAGCCCAAGAGCTGGAGGTTGCTGTGAGCTGTGATACCACAGTGCTCTACCAAGGGCAACAAAGTAAGACTCTGTCTCTAAAAAAAGATTATTATTGCCAGGTACCTCTACTGGAGAGGTTAAGGAAGGATTGCTTAAGCCCAGGAGTTCTTGGCTATAGGGAACTGTGAATAGCCACTGTACTCTAGCATGAGCAACACAGTGTGACCTCGTCTTAAAAAAAAAAAAAAAATCATAGGGGAGAAAATGTAGGACTGGCTACCAAGCTGTTTAATTGTATCTGAGGAACTATTACTTACTACTTGTCTGTAGTACAAATACATGCCTAAAAATACTGATAATGCATATTATGTATAAAATTGGAAATGAAGACATTAAAAGAAACATGCAGGCCAGGTATGGTGGCCTATATACCAATAATCTCAGCACTCTGAAAGGCACGAGACTCACTTGAGTCCAGGAGTTTGAGACCAGCCTGGGCAACATATCAAGACTCAATTTCTACAAAAAGAAATTTAAAAATTAGCTGGGTGTGCTGCAAGCACGTGTAGTCAAGAAGGATGCAAAGAGCTATGATAGACTGCAACATTATATTTCAGCCTGGGCAGCAAAGGGGAGAAAAATGTAATTTTTTAAAAAAGGCATGACAGGGGAAAAAATAGCCAGGCATTGTATTGGGCATCTATAGTCCCAGCTACCTGGAAAGCTGGAATAAGAGGATCACTCAAGCCCAAGAGTTTGAGGCTGCTGTGAGCTATGACACCACAGCACCCTACCGAGGGCAACAAAGAAAGACTGTCTCAAAAAAAGAAATTCTGAATGAAAGCTCACATACTCTAACTGGCTGAATGAAAGGTAGAATGTCTGTTAATATTACCATCCTCTGCAGATTAGGTTAAATACATATATTTTAGGAAAATAATAAAGGCAGAAAAATACGGTGGAACACTGATATGTGACAGAATAGAGTTCATTTTTTGAAACTCCCTTATAAAATACATTCTGAAGTTAACAAAAAAAAAGGATCTATCTAGTTATAAATATACAGGGCTCCACAATTAATGTGATAGTTCCTCATCATCCAGAAAGAAGCAGGCAGTCAGTTCTGTTTGATTCATCTTAACAGTAGGAGCCTTAAATAGCCTAAATTAGAATATAAGTGATTTTACACACCATTCCAGTTGCCTTGCTTGGAAATATTTCCATATGCTGTGACTTTTTTTCACTCTAAGGATGATATAAATCAAATGATCTTACCCAAAACAGCTCTGGAAGTCCTTTTCATAACGTTTACTGTCAGTGAATCGAGAACTGGAGGACTTAGCTCTGCAAATACAGCAGCCCTCTATACTTCGGTACATCTTTGGCTTGTGAAAACCAAACATCTTTTCTTCTGGGCAAGTCTGTAAGGCCAAGAGAATTGACACAGCTTTGTTGAGGGCTAAAATAGGAAACCATTAAAAGAGTTCTGTCTGCTCCATGCCCCCCACAAGCAACTTGGTGCTTATATGACCAAGCCAGACAGGGGGACTCTGGAGAAGACCTCCTGGATCTACTTCCATTCTTGGCACTATCATAGCAAGTGTATAAAACACACAGAATAGCTAAGTTATTTAAGGAGTATTCTACTACTTCCAACTCTCCTAACAAATACTCATTCTGAAAATAGGAAGTTTTTTTGTTTGTTTTGAGACAGAGCCTCAAGCTGTTGCCCTGGGTAGAGTGCCGTAGCATCACAGCTCACAGCAACCTCCAACTCCTGGGGGCTCAAGAGATTCTCTTGCCTCCACCTCCCAAGTAGTTGGGACCACAGGCACCCACCACAATGCCCAGCTATTTTTTTTGGTTGCAGCCATCATTGTTGTTTGGCAGGCCTGGGCTGGATTCGAACCCACCAGCTCAGGTGTATGTGGCTGGCACCTTAGCTGCTTGAGCCACAGGCGCTGAGCCTGAAAATAGGAAGTTTTTAAAAATCAAGTTTTTATACAAAGAATACCACAAACTCTCCACAGCCCTATAAAATGATGAGATCACACACAACCAAGGATGCACCTTAAGATTTAAATAAATAACATGCTTCTCCCTGGGAAAGTTTTCAGTATTTACCATGACCACTGTTTTATGCTAAGCACACAAGTAACTCAACTCTGCATCAACCCCCATTACTTTGCCTTGTGGGGATTTCTTCTATGATAAATGGGAAGTTCCCAGGCGTCCGCAAACTTTTTAAATAGGGGGCCAATTCACTGTCCCTCAGACAGTTGGAGGACAGGACTATAGTTTAAAAAAAAAAACAAAAACCATGAACAAATTCCTATGCACACTGCACATATCTTATTTTGAAGTAAAAAAACAAAACAAGAACAAATACAATCACACCACCTCGTGTGGCCCGCGGGCCACAGTTTGAGGACCCCTGTAAGCAGTCAAGTCTGGCCATGATTTGAAACTGCTGAGAGGAGGATGTAAAATTCTTTTTTTTTTTATTTTTTAGACATAGCCTCAAGCTGTTGCTCTGGGTAGAGTACCGTCACATCACAGCTCACAGCAACCACAAACTCCTCGGCTAAAGTGATTCTCCTGCCTCCACCTCTCAAGTAGCTGAGACTACAAGGCGCCCACCACAATTCCCGGCTATTTTTCGGTTAGAGCCATCGTTGTTGTTTGCCGGGCCCAGGCTGGATTCGAACCTGCCAGCTCAGGTGTATGTGGCTGGCGCCTTAGCTGCTGTAGCCACAGGCACCAAGCTAGGATATAAAATTCTTAAAAATCCAAAGTTAGAATTTAAAAATAATTCCATAAATCACTAAGATAAATTAAGAATGCGGCCTGACCAATGCTGTCCCTCAGATGTTACAGAGGATCTCTCCCTATGACATTTCCTGCCTGAGGGCAGCAATAGTGGGAGGCAAATATCCAAGAGATGTAGAATGAAATAAATTGTAGTTCCCTTGCTCAAAAAAAATTTCAACCTAAGCCATGAGTGGTGGTTCACACCTGTAATCCTAGGACTTGGGAAGGCTGAGGCAGGAGCATCACTTGAGCCCAGGAGTCCATGCTCCCCACCTCCCCATGCAACTTGGTGTTACATGACCAAGCCAGACAGGGGGACTCTGGGGAAGACCTCCTGGATCTACTTCCATTCTTGGCACTGTCGTGGCAAGTGTGTAAAAGACACATCACTAGCTATGATCAGACCACTGTACTCTAGCCCATGAGACAATTTCAACATCAAAGAAGGAAAGAAGATGTAGCTCTAGGAGTGGATGCAAAAATGTAGCTAGCTATAAATCTGTACCTTAGAAGTAATTTGGAATAGTCAGTCACAAGACCGACTTCACCAGAACACATGGACTAAAAAGAGAATGAAGACAATGACGCAGCACCTGTAGTTCAGTGAGTAGGGCATCAGCCACATACACCAAGGTTGGTGGGTTTGAACCTGGCCCAGGCCTGCTAAAAAAACAACAGTGACAACCGGAACAAAAAAATAGCCGGGCGCTGTGTCGGGTATCTGTAGTCCCAGCTACTCATGAGGCTGAGGCAAGAGAATCACTTAAGCCCAAGAGTTAAAGGTTGTTGTGAGCTGTAACACTATGGCACTCTACCAAGGGCAACAGAGTGAGATTATCTCAAAAAAAATTTTTTAATAAAATAAAATTTAAAAAAGGCAATGAATATAGAAACTAAACCCCCATGGACAAAGCCAGAGGATACCTGTGTGTATATGTTTATGTGTCTAAGGGTCCAACCACAAATTGTCACAAAAGTATCATATACAGCACCAATAAGAGATTATTATTAACACAAATTACCTTCATGCCCATAAAAGGCACAAAGTTATCACCACAGAAGATCCCTTTAAAGTTGTTCTAGAAATAAAGTTAAATAAGTAAAACCATAACTTCAATACAGTCACACATTACTTAATGACAGGATACATTCTGAGAAATGTATTGTCTGGCAGCCTTGTGCAAACATCATGCACAGTGTCCTTACCCAATTTTAGGTACAGCCTATAGCTTCCTGCTCTGGACTACAAACCTGCACAGCATGTTACCATACTGAACACTGTTGACAGTCACAACACAATGGCAAATATTTACATATCTAAACACAGGAAAGGTACAAAATAAATACATTGTTATGATCTTAAGGGACCACCTTCTTACATGTGGTCTTGTCATTGACAAAACAACCCTTATGGCTTGGTGCTTGTTGGCTCAAGCGGCTAAGGCGCCAGCCATATACACCTGTGCTGGCAAGTTCGAATCCATCCCGGGCCCGCCAAACAACAATGACGGCTGCAACCAAAAAATAGCCAGGCGTTGTGGCGGGTGCCTGTAGTCCCAGCTACTTGGGAGGCTGAGGCAAAAGAATCGCTTGAGCCCAAGAGTTGCAGGTTGCTATGAGCTGTGATGCCACAGCACTCTACCCAGGGGTACAGCTTGAGACTCTGTCAAAAAAAAAAAAAAGAAAGAAAGAAAGAAAAGCCACCCTTATGTGGCATAGATGTTTGTGTGTGGATTATCTCTTGACTGATTCTATCCATTCCAATTCTGGTGCGTACAGAGCAAGTGTTAATGAGTGATTCAGAGAAGTAACCTGATATCCAGACTTTTTGCTTTTGTGTGCATTTTTTTGAGATTGAGGGTTCTGAAATATGGACAGAGGTTTTATAATGCTTTAAAGAAAATATTTTATAAGATTTTTCTTACCAAATAATTAGCTAAACACTGAAGCTTTCCTTTTAAACAGGATTTATAATTAACAAAGTCTTCCTTGTCAATGATTTTGGTGGTGAGGAAGGCAGGCAATGAATGGGAGGGGTATGGCAGAAGGTCACTGAAGCACTTCAATAATCAAGTCTAAACTAACAGTTACCTCTAGGAATTGTTCAAACAAGAAAACAAAATATTCTTACTTGATAATCGTTTAGTTAAATGTTTGGGAATTCGATATTTTTGAGAGGAAAAAAATGAAGAAAAGTACCCTATATGTAGTAAGAAAAGATACAGTGAGGCCTATTAAAATGAAACAGATAGTTTTATTACTTCTAACAAATCCACATGGTAACTGAAAAGAAAATGACCTCCTGAAGAAAATGGTCATCACATGTTACTTTGGAAATATAATGCCCAATGATAAAGGACTGTAGAAACAAGAAAGAGTGGAAGTCATTGCTTTAATTTGCATATTCCTATTTTAAGGCAAAACATAACACAGCTATTGTCCTTACATCATCCTGGTCTTCTTTCAAACTTCCTTAACACCAGGCATTACCATCAAGATAATCCGCAGTTCCTCCTACAGACTCCAGTTTACCCAATAGCTCTAGGAAACTTCATTCTCCCTCCCCAGCAAGGACAAAGGAAATACAGCCCAAAAAAAAGCCAGTTCATTTCATTAACACACAGGGCAAATAATCCTATCACAACAGATGGATTCCTAATCTTTACCTTCATAATCAATTTTCTCATCCCCCAAATAAACATATCATCAAAAAATGATACAGCATACAGTTCATCTCTAAGATATGAACTACTTCATTGAGACACTGGCAAGCTGTTAAGGAATGCTATGGCTGTGGCTAATACAGAGGCTTTCTTTTTAATCAGCAGCTATTGTGAATCAAATGTTCATCTTCAACGACTTTTTTGCTGGTGGGGATCTCCCACAAAACTCAGCCACAAGCCCCTGGCAAGACATTCCATTCTTCATTTGAGGAATATTCTTTTTAGACGTCAGACATAGCCTGGTTTCTTATGATTCATAATCCTCCTTTATGTAGCTGTGACCTTACTTTTGTCCTAAAAAAATTGTTCAGCCTGAATATCTGAAAAGGATCTAAATACTAGGTAGGATTCACCCTCTTCTAGGCAGTGCTCAGTGAGAAATGCGTAAGGTAGAAGACACTTTTCCTGATGTAACACATAGTAGTGCACGGACCTTCAAATGGATGACTACTTAATAAACCCATTAAACCTTTTCTGAGCTTATCCTCACACTTGAAAGGCACCTGGAAATCTGCAGCAAACACACAAGAGTTTCATTTCAGGCTTTGTTTACAATCCAGTTAAGCCATGGTTGGTGTTTAACCATTTTGAGGTTTGAGGAGTCCTGAGATTAACTAACAGTATTTTCACAAAATCTACAGATTCATTACTATTTAAACAAACAAACAAACAAACAAACAAAAAAAAACTACCTAATCTCTGGAACGAAACCAAGGAACACAAAAACAGCCTATGAAACCAAGTTATTTTATATACTTGACAGGGTAATAGGTGGGAATGGCATAACTTGATTTTAAATTGGAGATCTGAGGCAGAGCGCGGTGGCTCACACCTGTAAACCTAGCACCACCTCTGGAGACCAGAGACATGTGGATTGCTTGTGCTCACAAGAGATCAGCCTGAGACAGATCGAGACCCCAGGGTCTCTAAAATTGGCTGGGCGCTGTGGTGGGCAACTATAGTCCCAGCTACCAGGAGGCTAAGGCAAGAGGATCACTTTGAGGTTGCTGTGAGCTATGACACCAAAGCATTCTATCAGGCGTGACAAGGTGAGAGCCTCTTTGTCTCAAAAAATAAACTAGAAATTTGAGATTTCTGTTATTTCAAGCACTCTAATGGTCCTTTAGAATATTTATTTCATAGTCCCACATTTGTACAATATTAAATAATTCCTCCAGAACAATCTATCTTATTTTTTCAAAGAACACCATCAGCTAATTTGTGACTTTTACATCTACTCTCATGGATGTCACATCATTGAACACTATGTTTTAATATAAGGAAGCTAATACCATCTGCTTCTTCATTGATGAATAACTGAGGGTAGACCCTATATAATCTCACACTAGAGCATATGTTTGGGGAAAGCAGTAGAAAATTAAATTTTAAGCTAAAGCCAAAAATCAGGATGGACTAGGCATGGTGGCTCACACCTATAATCCTAGCACTCTGGGAGGTCAAGGCAGGAGGACTGGTTGGAGACAAGCCTGAGTAAGAAGGAGACCTTATCTGTATACTGAAAATAGACAAATTAGCTGGGTGTTGTGCCAGGCACATGTAGAGGCTGAGGAAGGAAGATTGTTTTAGTCTAGGAGTTTGAAGTTGCTATGAGTTAGACTAAGGCCATGGCACTCGAGCCCAGGCAACAAAGAAAGACCTTGTCTGGGGGGTTGGGGGGGATCAGAAAGGACTTAAAATACTGATTAAAAACTGTCATTTGTCTTCTAAAATTAAATTAGCAGTGATGGTTTCAAAACTCTGAATATACCAAAAGCCACTGAACTGTACACATTGTAAGAGTGAATTTTATGATATGAATTATATCTCAATAAGCCCATTTTCAAGATACAATAAAAATAAAAATAACCAGGTTAGGAATTCTTCTGTCTTTATTATCTCTGTAACCTCAGCCCATCTAGGATGCCAGTTTCATAGTAGGTGTAGTATATGTGTTCATCATTAAGTTTATTTAAAAGCTGTCATTTGTACAGCACTTCATATTTTATAAAACACTTTTAGTGACGTTATTTCTTTGGCTCCTGTCTGCCAAATATCCACCCATTTTTAAAATTACTACAAAGGCCAGCTTGAGCAAGAGTGAGGCCCTGTCTCTAAAAAATAGCTGGGCATTGTGGAGGGCACCTATAGTCCCAGCAACTTGGGAGGCTGAGGCAAAAGGATTGCTTGAGCCCAAGAGTTGGAGATTACTGTGAGGTATGACGCAATGGCACTCTACCAAGGGCAACAAAATGAGACTGTGTCTCAAAAAAAAAAAAAATACTGTAATAGTTAAAAACAAATCAGCCACATTGGGATTACAGTTCTGTCCAATTTAATTGAATTTCCCAAAAATAATGCAAGTATATACGGTATTAAAGCTGATAGCTAAATCAGCAAAAGCAGTAAAATAACCATAATTGACTTGGCATCCGTAGCACAGTGGTTACGGCGCCGGCCACATACACCCAGGCTGGCAGGTTCAAACCCGGCCCAGGCCAGCTAAACAATGACAACTGCAACAAAAAATAGATAGGCATTGTGGCGGTATCTGTAGTCCCAGCTATTTATGAGGATGAGGCAACAGAATTGCTTGAGCCCAAGAGTTGGAGGTTGCTGTGAGCTGTAACGCACTCTACCAAAGATGATATAGTGAGACTCTGTCTCAATAAATAAATAAATAATCATAATTATATGAGCAAAACGTACATAGAACAAAAAAATGAAGTTTTAAAATGCCAATAATAAACTCTAAACATCTGTTTTGGTTGATTTGCTACAGTTTCTTCTGCTTTAAAGCTATGACATCATATAACTTTCATATGATGATCAACTTAATGAAGAGGCATAGGTAATATAGTAACCTTGGTGCTGATGACTCAAGAAAAGAATGAGGTAACCAGTATATATGAAGATACAAATGGGCCAACTCTAGTCTAATCTAAGGAGACTGTGAAGCCAAAGATCAGAGAGATGATGTCTAATTTCACATCTTAATTCAAGACATAAGTTAGTGAGTGTACCATAACACAAATGGAAATGAAAAACAATATTCACAGCAAGAATCAATATTTACAAAGAGAAGATATTTAAGGAAAGCTTGATAATTTTAAGCTTAAAAATAATCTCTTATAAATTTCAGTAATACCAAATACTTGATTTTGTGCTCTAATCAGGAAATATTGAAATATAAATTTTAGTGTTTTTAGTATCCTTTAAATATGAATTGGGAGACAGTGAAAAGGTGAAGAACTTAACTGTATAGAATTTTTTTTTCGAGACAAGAGTCTCACTATGCCGCCCTTGGTAGGGTGCTGTGATGTTATAGCTCACAGCAACCTCCAACTCTTGGGCTTAAGCTGTTCTCTTGCCTCAACCTTCCAAGTAGCTGGGACTACAGGCACCCACCACAATGCCTGGCTATTTTTTGGTTGCAGTTGTCACTATTGTTTAGCAGGTCCAAGCTGGGCTCGAACCCACCAGCCTTGATGTATGTGGCCAGGGGCCCTACTCACTGAGCCTGTACAGAGTATTTTCTTGTCATTTAAAATCTTATAAGGATAAAAAAATAAAATAAAATAAAATAAATCTTGTAAGGGTGACAAGGCTCAGACCTGTAATCTCTTCCCAAACCTCTGGGAAGCTGAGGGGGGAGGATCACTTAAAGCCAGGAGTTGGAGACCACCTTGAGTAACATAGATAGACTCTCTCTATTATAAGGGCACTAATTTAACATTTCCAAAGATGAAGAGGGTTCTTATTATGATACATTTAACATCTGGGGCCAGGCACAGTGGCTCACACCTGTAATCCTAGGCAGAGGCAGGTGGATTGCTTGAGCTCAGGGAGTTTGAGACCAGCCTGAGCAAGAGCGAAACCCCGTCTCTTTAAAAAAAAAAAAAAAAAAAAAAAGCTGGCCATTGCAGTGGGCCCCTGTAGTCCCAACCATTTGGGAGGCTGAGGCTAGAGGATTGCTTGAGCCCAAGAGTCTGAGGTTGCTGTGAGCTATGACACCATAGCACTCTACCCAGGGCAAGAAAGTGAGACTCTGTCTCAAAAATAAGTAAGTAAATAAATAAATAAATAAATAAAGTCAGGTTCACTTTAGTTGATATATATGCTTTGAAGGACACCATGAGTTACTCTAATGTAACAACTTCCCCAATTCTACTTTCTAGATTCCTTCCTCTAGCTTTTTTAATATACAGAAGTAAAGCCTTTTTTATGTTCAAAAATACCTTTCAAAATTCGAAACTGCCACTGGATATACTAGATGGAAGAAAACAGAGAGAAGTAGCCAAAGGTAGTAAAAATGAGAAGTTAACTTCACAACTTGCTCATGCCATCTTGGGAACTGATATTCTGACATGCTTCCCTGAGCAACATCCCAAATTAAAGTATTCTTAGCTTTCCATAGACTAAAACCCTGTAGCTTCTAATCTTTATTTTTTCTTTCTAAAAATCGACCGGCCTAGACTTAAAAAATAATAATAATAAATAAAAGAATAAAATAAAAAAAACATAAGATAGTGTCACAATCTAAATGTCTATGGATTTTGAGACCAGTTAGGGTGTCTTCATGCTATGGAATAACTGTTTCAACCTTTAAAAAGAATGCAGAAGTAGATCTACCACATGTGCAAAAAGGGAATTGTATCTTAAGATATCTTCTGTGAAATAGGCAAGTTGAATAGTTATACAGTATAATCCCACAATATGTTTTAAAAATGAGATCATAAGTACATAAACTGTTAAACAGGTTTTTAAAACACAGTAGATAGTGGTTGCCTCTGAGGAGAGCAAGCATAAAAGCTTACTTTCACTTTACTCCCTTCTATATTATTTTTTCTTACCCAAGAGCATTACTCTCCAATAGCCTTAGTTACCATCACATACCTTTACTTACGAGGAACCTGAAAAGCCCAAATGCTTACTTAAATAAACTTCCTCAAAGACATATAGAGATACACATTAGAAAATACACTCCAAGGAAGAGACAACAGAATAGGCTAGTAAAATCAGGATAGACACAGAGCTGAATGGGAAGGAAATTCAGAGAAGAGACAAGCCAAAGATGTATAAAGTGGGAAGAAAGCAGCAGTGAACAAAGACAAGAAAAAATAAGCAACTCTGAAATGAAGGAGACACATTTCTTTAGAGCCAAATCTAAATGACAGCATGATGAGAAAGGAAAAGAAATAAACATGAAGAAACACTCATGATCACAAACTATGAGATCCTTGGGTTACTGTAATCAGTAATGACACCATTTTAGTCTATCATGTGCTATCTTTAATCACGTATAAGTACAGGATCCAGTAAACACTAACTGGAGCAACACTCTTCACAAAGGGTCAACAAAACTGTTTTGTATTCTCCCACTGCTAGGCCACTTGGTAGCAGTATTCCCAACAATAAGACATGTTTCATCAGCACTTAAGGACAGCCAATGAGCAATAAAACAGTATTATATCCTTCTACCTGCTACTTCTACATACCAGCCTATATTCAAGCAAAATTCTAAATTTACTTAGTCACGTTTAGGAGACAAATTTAAACTTGCCTGAAGAAAGGGGTGGTGGACGCCATTTGTTTGCCAACAGCTTCTCCAAACACACAACCTGTCTCTAAGAAATTATATGGTAAAGCATTTGTAACTGTGATTGTCTAAGGCAATGGTTGTCAACCTTCCTAATGCCGTGGCCCTTTAATACAGTTCTTATGGGTTGCGACCCACAGGTTGAGAACCACTGGTCTAAGGAATTCACACTTGGCAGATCAGCCTAAAACATCCTAAAAGAAAGGGGTCAAACTCAGAAACAAGCCAAGCCTTCAGATTAAGTAGCTTAAAAATTAAAATCCACATCTCTGGATTTTAGATAGAGTTAAAAAACAAACAAACAAAAAAAAAAAAAAACAGGTCTATGCATTTGGGTAGTGTTTAAAAAAAAAAAAAAAAATACTAGGTCTCCTAATTCTAGATTAAGGGGGAATTCCAGGTGAATGAAAGCATTGGACAGACAGTATTTATTTGCTTTTAAGGGATGATGATCAGTTATAAAATGTTAAGTATAGCGGAGTCTGGTGAAAAAGGTCAACTTAAGAGTCTATTTCTGCTTCTGTCTTTATAACTAAATAGGAAGTCACTTCTAATTTTATTTGCCCCTCTGTAATATCAGGCTAAAATTTCACTTCTACTTTCCAGGGATACTATGAAACAGTCTATGAAAATACCAGTATATGTATACAGTTTATTTTCTTGAATTTATAAGACTTGTACATTATAGAAAAATAAACTCTGTCCCAGGATACATTGAACAAATTAAACTGAGGGTACAGTCCTACTTTTTGAACGTTTATCTTTTAAGCCCAGGCCTGTGGGAAAAGAGGAACTAGCCTTTCAGGGAAAATTTTAGGTCATTAAATGGGCCTTTCTGTGAAGGTATTGTCCCATTTTCAAGCTTGACAAAAATGTTAAGAAAGGGTTTGGTAGCACATTCACCTCAGAAAAGTTCCTTAACTTCTCTATCCCTCTGTATCCTTGTCTATCTGCTGAATAAGATATCTAAAGCACCAACACAAGGACTGGCACATGGTAGGTGCTCAGCTCTTATAGTAGTTTTTACACACAGTTGTTTTCCCTCTTGCCAGGTTATCATTTTGCTTTCTGTTTCTGAGCAGTCCACTCTCAAGAAGTTACTAACACCCTTATTGGTAATTTCCCAGTATTCAAGTCCTTGTCCGACTCCTCCATTTGCTCTAGGATCAAACAGAACCAACTGACCCCAATCCATTCTAACCTTTAAATAGCCTAAATTGATTGTATTATCTTTCCCTCTATTTCTGTTCTTCCTATGTTTACCTATCTTGGTTATCATCCAAAGTCACACATACACAACAAATCTGTAAAATCATCTAGGTTTTTCCTTCACCTTCTACATGGCCCCACCAAGTTTACTATAAAGTCCTTAGAGAGTCTGCTGCTGCTTTTACTTCTTTTGTTGGTGCTCCCTACCAGCCCCACTGCCCATTTGTCCCTCACCATGGTACTTGAACTCCTGTCAGAACTTCATAACCAACTTCCCTTCATCCTTCAAACTGGTGGTATCTTCCTAAAGTTCAAATGTTAATTACCTATTCCAAGGCACCAACACTGGCTTCAGGATAACATCTAAACTCCTTGGCAAGGAATTCAAAGCTTTTCAGGATCTGGTCATGCCTACCAGCTGCTCTCAACGTGGAATTCTGATATTCCAGGAGTGTCAAATCAACTTTAATAACTAGCCAGCCACTCCTATACTCAGGCTGTTATTTCTGAGAGCTTATCCTCCATCCTCCGGACCTGGGAAATCCTTTTTTTAATCTTTTTTCTCTATTCTCTCCCTGTAAAAGAATTGCTTCTTTTACAAAACGCTTCCATACCTTTATTAGAAGAACTACCACACAGATTTCACTTACCTGACTACTGTATTATCTCCTCTACTTACGGTAAACTACTGCAGAGCAGGAACTAAGTCTTATTTTACAACCAAGTGTTAACCATGCACAGTACACAGAAATGGATAGAATTTGCTAACTACCCAAAAAAAAGGCTAGCCAAGATGAATCTGAATAGTATACTAAGGGCATGGAACAGGTGTCCATAATAAACATGTGAATTGAAAAAGAAACCAATGTTTTGAAAGGAGTCACTTTAACATTTTTATCCAAAGACTTTTACAGAAAAAGATTGTGAGGTTTAAGCCAGGCACAGTGGGAGTGTGCTTATAGTTTCAGTTACTCAAGAAGCTGAGGTAGAGAGGACTGCTTGAGCCCAGGAGTTTGAGTCCAGCATGGGCAACACAGCGAGAGCCTCTTTAAAAAATTAAAGATCTCCAGGAAACATAAACTAAATGAATTACTTTAGGAGAGCTACTTCAACTCAGACTACATATCATTCACCAAATTAAAATAATAGTAAACCTGGCTCAGCACCTGTAGCTCAGTGAGTAGAGGGCCAGCCACATACACTGAAGCTGGCGGGTTTGAGCCCGGCCTGGACCTGCTATAAACAACAACGACAACTGCAACCAAAAAATAGCCAGGCATTGTGGCAGGTGCCTATAGTCCCAGCTACTTGGGAGGCTGAGGCAAGAGAATCGCTTAAGTCCAAGAGTTGGAGGTTGCTGTGAGCTGTGACACCATGGCCTTCTACCAAGGGTGACATAGTAAGATTCTGTCTAAAAAAAGTAAACCAAATCAACTTATAGTAGGTGGAATCTAATACAAAGCTAACAATAAATTTATTTTGGTTAGGTTCTAACTTTTATACTTGAATATGGAATAGCAAATGTGCCTGTAACCAGTATTTTGGGGGCAAAAAAGAAAACCCCCTTACCTTAAAAACCAACTCTCTTCTTTTGGACTACATGCATTTCCAGATTATTTCCACAATACAAAAATCTTAGTTATAGATTCAATTAAAAGAGAAACTGAAGGAGCAAAAGACAACAAAACATTCTCAACTGAACCCCCCCCTCCCCTAAATCAAAACTAAGTGGGTAACATTCTTATGAACAAGAGAAATCAGGAAGAAAGAAAATGCCATTTTCTAGGCCTCCACAGGACTTTTTGATGTAAAATGGTTGAATCAGAATTGGAAAGGCAACCAGGAGTTGAGGGCAGTGTCTTCCCAGAACCGGTTTCTGAAGGTGGGGAAGGGGGCCCAAGCACACTCATTCTTTCCATTCAACATTTACTGAATGCTTCCCTAGGCAAGGTAATTGACCCATGCCTCAGTTTTATCTCCTGTAAAATGTCTATTTCTCAATGTTATGAGGACAATAGCAGCCAGTTATTTATGAACCACATTACCTGCTTAATTGTTTACATTATAAGATAGATATTATTGCCATTTGACAGATGGGAAAACTGGAACCACAAAGTGACTTATCTAACATGATCACAACTTTGGAACCTAGACATTATTAACCACAGAAACCTCTAAACAACTAACCTAGTGGTTGGATGTGTTTTCTTCTCAATTATATTTCCACCATCTCTTAAGAAAAAAAGAAAATTATTTTTTTAAGCAACCTACTACGTGCCTGAAGTGGTAAATTAATTCGTTCTAATAAAGTAGTCTTAAGGTTTAGGTTTCAAATAAGCTTAAGGTTGCTCCAGCAAAAAGCTTTCATTTTTACTTGTAAAATCATCCTCTGATCAACTTTCTGACATAAATACACCCAAGTTTGAGCCCCATGAGTCAGTTTTCCCAGCATCTATTCTGGGAAAAAACCTGACCATCCAGGTTCCAAATATGCAGAACAAAGAATACAGAGCAAGGACAGCCTTTAGGCTTGCTACCTACCAAGGTTCTAGAATATACCACCTACTGAACGTCAAGCTGCCAACATGCCACAAAAACAATACAAAGACAAGGCAGTAGGTACCTCTCCTGTGTGTCTTTCCCACCCTCAACTCATTCACCCTGATCAACCAAATCTGTCTTAGGCACCATCTGATTATTAAAACAAAAACATTTCAGTTGTTGTATTTTAAATTTCCCAGGATACTGAAATCTTAGCCATTAACTTGACTATTAAACAAATCAAGAAAAAATAAGTCAAAGAATTTCAATGTATTTGCAAAGAAACTTATATGCATTTAAATGCATGATTCAGAGAAATTATTGCCCAAAGGAAAGTCAAAGTTATTAAATCCAAAGTTTTTCATTTTCTTGACATGCTCTATTCACTTCAGAAATGTACTCAGAAATGTACTAATTTTGGTTGCCTTTCACTATTTGTAATTTGGTCAACCAAAACTTGGGATAAGTGTGTTTGTTTAACAAAAACAATGAAAAGAAAAAAATGGATTTCAACTCGGTGGGGGAGTACCTGAGAATATTATTATTTTCCCACTTTTGGATGCCAATAATTAAGTATGATTTAAAAGCAGGCAAAATCGAGAAAGAAGCAACAGATACAGTGGTGCTTATCAGATGTCTAGACTACAGGCAAACCCCAAATACCAAAGAAGCATCCATGTGTCAAACCAGCATAATTTTTGAGCTATGCCTGGGGCCACATACGAAAAAATAGTTAGTTTGAAAAGAAAATCTAGGAGGGGTAACCAGAAGGTCAAGCCCAGTTCACAGGACTTGGGAAGACTAGCAGGGTTAGCTAGCCATTACCCTGTACAGTCTTCCTCATCAGTTTCCTTCCCAGCTACCTTATTATATGTCTCTGAAAGGTTCAACTCCTTAAATGCTTGCTTCTTCAAGGTCATCCTAAGATAAAGCAGGGAAAAAGCATGAAACACTTGAGTTATGCACAACTTTGGCCAGAAAAGATTCCCCTTCCCCAAATCATTATATAAATACTTTCAATGCCACCAGGTTTTCTCAGGAACTCCACCAGAAGCAAACTCCCAGACCTTAAGTCAATTTAGATTGGGCAACTAAACGTGTTCAGTTTTGCAACATAAATTATTAAAAGGCTTTTCAGCTCTGGCAAACTCCAGTTCAAAAACAGGTGCTTTCAGTATACTTTTAATGACAAGGGCAAATCCATTTTTTTAATTATTAAAAGAAAAAGGAAAAAAGTTTTCTTAATCCTCCTTAGGACAATGTAAGAAGGGGGAAGGCAGGATTGCTGCAGTGAAACAATCTAGAATACCGTCCCTGTTTGGCCAAACAGTAATTTCTAATCTTCTGCGTGCCTGTAGTAATGGAAGGTTGGAGAGAAAGTAAAAACAAAGAAAACTGACTGGGGTCATAGTTACCAGAACAAACTCTGCACCGCCCTACCACCCAAGAAACCAACCCTCCCCTCCACCAAAACAAACCTTGCCCCTCCCAGCCGCTCCTCCCACGCGTAAACACACAAAGAAACCCGCCGCACGCACGATTCACCCGCAGTCTTCACTTCCCTCAGGACAACTGGGAGCCCCAAACTTCCCCAAGGTGGTTTTTCGCGTGTCGTCGGGGCTGGATCCCCTGGACTTGCAGGCCACAACTCGGCGGGGGAGGAGGCACTCGCTGCACTAGTCAGTTTCCCCAAATGCAGCAAAATGCCTCCCAGGTACTCCCACGCCCCCCACCCCCAAACTGCGCCTCTCCCTTTGGGCGCGCGGTGACCGCCGAGAGAGACACCGAACCCACAAACACAGCAATGCTCCCTGGCGGATCTGTTGGTAAATAAGGCATCTCGGGTCGGGAGGAAAGTTCCCCTGTGGAGGGCGACTCTCCAGGGGACCTCGCCGTCGCCTCTCACCTGCGCCAGAACAACGGGCCCCGCGCCCGCCCGGCCCGGCGCCTCCCGCAGGCCGCGCCTCCCGCACGCCGCGCTGCCGAGGCTTGTTCCTCCTCATGGCTTGGCCCTGACGTAATTCAAACATGGCAACAGTTCGACTTCAAAGGCGAATCCACAGACCTCCCAGGCACAGGCTCCCGGGCCACGGGTAACGGGCTGGGAGTCCCGGCCGCGCTCTCCGGGACCCTCAGCCGTCGCGGCCCCCGGCGCCCGGTGCCCGGTGCTGGAGCGCCGGGGGTCCGGACACCGCCGCCTCCCCCGCCCGCCCGCCGGGCGGAGCGGCAAGCACACCGCTTCCCTGCGCCGCAGCATGGCACCTCACGCTAGCCGCGCCGCCAAAGTTTCCCCACGAGGGGCCGAGGGACAAAAGCCCCGCCCGAAACTCGCCCGAACTTCGGGGGCCCCCGACCCGCAGGGCCCTCAGCCCGGGCGGTCGCCCCGAGCGCCGGGGGCCCGCACGGGCACATGCAGCTCTTTGTTTTCTCTCCAGCCGGGCGCTGCCTACGTGCAGCATCAGGGATGTCGAGTGTTTCTCGGAGCGAGACACTTGACGATCAGCCCGGGCCAGGGTCCGGACCCCGCGCCCCGAGACTCCGGAGCCCGGTCCTGCGGCCCTCCCCTCGGCAGAGGGCCCATTTAATCAAAGTTTTGCAATGTCCTTGATGAGAAACGCCCGGATTACCCGCCCCGCACAGGCGGAGTTGGCGACTTTCACTCTGCTTTTTAAACTGGCGAGACGCCATCATCAGCAAATCACATTGTCCTGCCGGCCGGACCTACCGGACGGCGACCGCATCCTACAGCTAACGAGGAGCTGGACAGTCAGACCCGGACCAGGGTCGCAGCCCGGAGCACATGGCCTGTCACGTACGGCACAAAAAGCAGCGGCCAGGAGTTTACTCACTCCTGCAGCGCAGACAACGCCGCCGCCTCCATCCCCGACTCAACTTAGCCCGACTGGCCATCTTAAACCGCCGCCGGGCTCCCTGGAAATCGGCAGCCCTCGCCGCGGCGCCCACACCTCCGCCACAGGTGAACGAACGGGGAGCAAAACTTGGCGCTCCGAAGGCACCCCGGACCCCGGGCGCGCTAGGGCGCGGTCCGCGGGGAGCAGGCGCCTGCAAGCCGGGGCCGCTGCTGGGCGACCGCGTGTTGCTCTCATTGTCGCAGCCGCGTCCCCTCCGGAGTTGAGCAAACAACGCCGCGCCGCGTGCGCTCCGGCGGAGCCGGGCGCTGACCCCGCGGCCCATTTAAACCCCTCACGCCGCCAGCTCGGCAGCGGACGGCAACTTAGTCTCCGGGCGGACGGCGCTTATTGTCCACCCTCGTCAAAACACGCGCCGGGGGCTGCGGCCAGCCCCACCACGAGGCGTAACAACGGCGCCCGACCCTCCCCGGGCTCGCGCCCACGCGGACGCGGCGACCCCCGGCCGCGCCGCCGTCGCCACCGAGTCGTTTGCCCCCCGGGCCTTTCGGCCCCCGGGCTCTCTTCCGCGAGAGAGCACTGCGGCTGAGAAAAGTCATTGTCACCTTCAGCGTGGATCTCCCTCAACTCCTCAGTTATTTCCCGGCTCCACTCACTTCTCCGACCCCGCGACTTTCGGTTTGCCCCAGATCCCCTCAATTAATAAACACACCCTAAACGTGCGTCTGCCGAAGGATCCGGGGTCGCGGAAACAGCGCTCCCGGCAATGCCATCTCCACGACAAAACTTCCTGTGTGTGTGTTTGTGTGGAAAGACCGGGGGGGGGAGGTGGGTGAGGTGAAACGAGGAAAAAAACACTCGGAAATCAAAGCCTCGGGAGACACTTTTGCACCAGAGTAATAGTTACAGTCACTCACCTACCAGAAGCAGCCGTTCCACGCGCAATAGCGTTGCCGAGGTGCGGAGTGCACGCCAGGCCAACCCACCCCCCACTCCAAGCGCTCCCTCCTCCTCAACTGCCTTGTCTAGAAAGATTGTCTCCTGCAGTTCTGCAGTTGCTACCGCTGGCCGGGAAGGTGTAGATTCCGCTTTCCCTCTGCGCACGCGCGGCTCCCGGTACAAAATTCTCTTGAATCGAACTAATTTGCATAGGGTGCGCGCGCGTCGCGGGCTGGGAGGAGAGAAGGCCCGGCGGCCGCGCGCGCTCCCGCGGCCTCTATTGTCCTTTTAAGGGGAGAAGCGCCGCGGCGCGGGAAACGCGCCGGCCAGCGGGAAACAGGGGCGGGGACAGCTTACTACGGCGGACGTCACATAAACAAACGCCCCTAGGCTGGAGGCCGCGGCCGGGGGGCGGGAGGGGAGTGGCGCGATGGGAAAGGCAGAAAGGTTAGCAGCTGGGGGAAGAAAACTGCGCCGGCTGCGTGCTTCCCACCTCGAAGTTCTTAGAGTGTCCTGTTCCGCATTGAAAAATCGTTTTTTAAAAACTGCTTTTTAGAGACTTCTCACACCTGTACCCAGTTTCTGGCTTGAGATGACAGAGGAGGTGGTCTTGTAAGAACACAGACTGAATGTGTTATAATGATTTCGCGTTTCCTAAATTTTTTTTAAGTAAGGTTTTTGAAGCTTTTTTAAAAAAGTTCTTTGGGGGCCAGCACAGGTTTTCGTGTAGTTTTAAGGAATGGTTTAATAAAATCCCATGTTAGCACCCCTTCTAACTCCCACTTGCCTTTCTCAAATAGTAGCCCAACCTAGAACAATCCAATTTTCTTTTCCTCTACTTCAGCCTTAACATTTCCAACCTTTCTGAGTTGAATGGCCGTTAATTTCCGTGGGAACAGTGCCGCTTTCTTAAAAGACTAGACCATGGAAAGCCAATAATCTAGGGACTGTATCCCTCCTCCAGCTACTTATAAACGGTGTTCCGCTCACCCAGAAATATACCACTCACCGGTGGTCTCGCGAACTAAGAAAGTAGCCAGTGACTTTTCTTTGTGGAAAATATGTATAATAACCAAGAATCGAAGCGCTGTGCACCCAAGAAGAAAAAAAAAGCTGAAGTACTTCTCACATTGATAAATGGAAAATGAGGGGGTAAAAAGAATGATTGTGATACATGTTTATCCTGTGCAAAACTAACACCAACAGGCAGAGACCTTGGCTTAATGATGGAGGTGAGGAGAGAAGATGTTTTTCTCAGAAACTTGATACTATTAATAGTTCCAACCTACAAAAGTGTGGAAATCAACCATAAAACTTAATCATCCGTTGGCAGGTTTCACTGCCTTCACTATAGTGTCAACAATACAGATTTAAATAGATACTTCTGAAATTGTAATTCAACCGACAATTCCTAGTACATATACAGTACAAATCCACTTCTGAAGTCCTCAACTAGTGCTGCTTTTTTTCTTTAGGTTCTCTAACGTTCTATTCCCTGTAACTGTATATGAAAACTGTACCCTAAATACCTGCAAGGAGACAAAAACTGACACCTCTTACTAAAATATGAGCTCCTTAAGAGCAGGGATTTTTATATCCTTTTTTTTTTTTTTTTTTTTTTTTTAGACAGAGACAGAGCCTCAAGCTGTGGCCCAGGGTAGAGTGCTGTAGCATCACAGCTCACAGCAACCTTCAACTCCTGGGCTCAAGCAATTCTCTTGCCTCTGCCTCCCAAGTAGCTGGGACTACAGGCGCCAGCCACAACGCCTGGCTATTTTTGGTTGCAGCCGTCATTGTTTGGCGAACACCGGCTGGATTCAAATCCCACCAGCTCAGGTGTATGTGGCTGGTGCCTTAACTGCTTGAACCACAGGCGCCGAGCCAGGGATTTTGTATCTTTGCTCATTTTTGTACTTCAGTGCCTAAAACAGTGTTCAGCAGTTAATGGATTCTGAATAATTGCTTGTAAAATAATATATTAATGGAAATTTTCAAATGAAGGTTTGACTCAAAACAACTTTAGTTTCCAATTTTGTGTTTGACCTAAATGAGTTTGCAGGTTATAGTAATCATTGTGATTGATACAATGGCATCCCTGTTCTGATTGTAGAAATGAATAACTTAACAGGCTTAACTGTTCCTGGACTTCCATTGGTGGTATATTGGGCCCTAGCATAAATTCCTACCTTCTTTTTTTTTTTTTTTTTTTTTTTTTTTAAGAAATAGGGTCTTGCTATATTGCCCAGGCTGCCCTGGAACTGCTGATTCAAGTGATCTTCCCTTCTCCACTTCCTAAGTAGCTGGAACTACAGGCACATGCCACCATGAAGGTCTTCTTTCTAAAGAGAATTTTAACAATTGCCTAGGTTGTCTGAAATACTTATTTGTTCTATGATAGATTCTCTAAAAATAATTTCAAATCATTATATGCCTTGGAAAGTATGAAAATTACAAACATATTTTTTAAACTTCAATTATTGCTTACAGTTATTATTGCTTCAATTATTGTGTGTGTGTGTGTGTAATTTTATGTGTGTAATTTTAAAACATACCCTATGGTGGGGAATGGTGGCTCACGCCTGTAATCCTAGCACTCTGGAAGGCAAAGGCAGGTGGATTGCCTGAGCTAATGAGTTTGAGACCAACCTGAGCAATAAAAATAGCTGGGCATTGTAGTGGGCACGGTAGTCCCAGCTACTGTGGAGACTGAGGCAAGAGAATCACTTGAGCCCAAGAGTTTGAGGTTGCTGTGAGCTATGACACAAGAGCACTCTACTGAGGGTACCAAAGTGAGACTGTCTCAAAAAAAAACCCATACCCCTAATGTTTTTTCTGCTGGAAAATTTATGTAAACAATATATAAAGTAGGCCAGAATATATATATATATATTGTGGTGGCTCTCACAAGGCAGGAGAATTGCTTGAGGCCAGGGGTTCTGAAACCATCCTGGGTAATATAGTGAGACCTCATGTCTACAAAAAAAAAAAAAAACCTTTCTTTTGGCTATAGTCCTACCATGCTGGGAGGCTGAGGCAGGACAATTGCCTCAGCTCAGGAGTTCCAGACCAGCTTCAGCAAGAATGAGACACCCCTCCACTGTGTCTCTACTAAAAATAGATGGTGGTACACACCTGTAGTCCCAGCTACTTGGAAGGCTGAAGCAAAAGGATGGTTTGAGCCCAGGAGTTTGAGGTTGCTGTGAGCTATGATACCAGGACACTCTACCCAGGGCAACAGAGTGCGATTCTGTTTTTGTTTTGTTTTTTAAGCTTTTATTTATTTATTTATTTATTGTTTTGTAGAGACAGAGTCTCACTTTATCGCCCTTAGTAGAGTGCTATGACATCACAAGTCACAGCAACCTCTAAATCCTGAGTTTAGGAGATTCTCTTGCCTAAGCCTCCCAAGTAGCTGGGACCACAGGCGCCCACCACAACGCCTGGCTATTTTTTTGTTGCAGTTTGGTCAGGGCTGGGTTTGAACCCACCACTGTTGGTATACGGGGCCCGCACCCTACCCACTGAGCAACAGGCACCACCCTAAGCTTTCTTTTTAATAAGCTGAGCATGGTTATGCCTGCCTGTAGTCCTAGCTACTTTGGAGGCTGAGGTGGTAAGATCACTTGAGCCTAGTAACTACAGGTTACCATGAGCTATAATCACACCACTGCACTCCAGCTTGGGTGACACAGCAAGACTGTGTCTCTTTAAAAAAAAAAAAAAAAGGGGGGGGCGGCACCTGTGGCTCAGTGAGTAGGGCGACGGCCCCATACACCAAGGGTGGCAGGTTCAAACCTGGCCCCAGTCAATCTGCAACAAAAAAATAGCCGGACGTGTGGCAGGCGCCTGTAGTCCTAGGTACTCAGGAGGCTGAGGCAAGAGAATTGCCTAAGCCCAGGAGTTGGAGGTTGCTGTGAGCTGTGTGATGCCACAGCACTCTAGCAAGGGCGACAAAGTAAGACTGTCTCTACAAAAAAAAAAAAAAAAAAAAGACTCCTACCACAAGGAGCACATATGAGACAAAGCCATTTTTCTGGGGGAAAAAAAAAATGAAAGAAAAAAAAATTAAAGAATATATATTGTACTTCAGGGATGGAATAAACTCAAAAGTGCAAGCAACGCAGGATTTACAGTACTTAGGATATACTGTTCAGATAAGAAATACTTGGAAGCTCCAGAGGTACTGAGCTAATATCATATAGCAAGACTTCTCTGCTCACAAAGTAGAGGTCAAGAAGTAATATGGGTGATTTTTGTAGGAAGGATAGCAGCAAAATCCTTAAAGAGAAATTTGAATTCCTTAGAGTCTTATTTTTTTTTTTAACAACCACCTGCTATTTTTGAACAACCAGGTGCATTCCAAAGGTTCTTTTTGTTCATTTTGTTGCTTGAACATGTTGTTACGGCTGGCCCTGCCCAAAGCCAATAGCTCATTTATGGACTACTTTAAACTACCATTACCTAAATTGCACAAGTGAGTTTTTCATCATAAAAAAAAAAGAAGAAGGGAAAAAAGGAAGGAAGGGAGAGAGGGAGGAAAAAGGAGAGAGAAAGGAAGGAAGGAAAAAAGGAAGAGAAGGGAGGGAAGGAGGAAGGGAGAAAGGAAGGAAAAGGAGAAAAGAAGGAAGGAAGAATTTATAGTATATAAATTTGGATTGCAAGAAATAGAATTATAGGGAAATATCAGAGTTTTCTTTTCATTTTTATTTATTTATTTTTTTGAGACAGAGTCTCAAGCTGTCGCCCTGGGCAGAGTGCTGTGGCGTCACAGGTCACAGCAACCTCCAACTCTTGGGCTTAAGCCATTCTCCTGCCTCAGCCTCCCACGTAGCTGGGACTACAGGCACCCGCCACAACGCCCGGCTATTTTTTGTTGCAGTTGTCATTGCTATCTAGCTGGCCGGGGCTGGGTTTGAACCTACCAGCCTTGGTGTATGTGGCTGGTGCCGTAATCACTGTGCTACGGGCCCGAGCCTATCAGAATATTTTTTAATGACTATAGTGCTATGTTGAACTCATAAGTTACCAAAAAATTTGAAATAAAAAATGTAGCTAGGGCCCAACACAGTGGCTCACACTTGTAATCCTGATACTCTGGGAGGCTGAGGCGGGTGGATCGCTTGAGCTAAGGAGTTTGAGACCAGCCTAAGCAAGAGCCAGACTCCCATCTCTACAAAAAATAGAAAAAAAATAGCCACACATCAGTAGCCTGTAGTCCCAGTTCCATGGGAGGCTGAGACAGGATTGCTCAAACCCAGGAGTTTGAGGTTGCTGTGAGCTACAGTGCCACAGGGTGTAAGACTCTGACTCAAAACAAACAAACAAATATATATATACTTTGCTTAAGCCAATAAACTCTGATTATAATGTATTATTTCACTGTAGAATATCTCTAATGCATGAACATTTTCATTCCTTTACTAAATATTGAGTGGTCATAATTATGTGCCAGATAGTAAAATAATTTCTGAACTAGAGGGGCTCAAGCTTCCTCACCTCTTCTATTTGTTTCTAACAATTCTATTTTATTTCCTACTTTTAAAATTTTATTTATTTATCTTTTTTTTTTTTTTTTTTTTTTTTTGAGACAGGGTCTTATCCTGTTGCTAAGGCTGGAGTCTGAGCAGTGACACAATCATGGCTCACTTCAGGCTTGAACTCCTGATCCTCCCACTTTAGTCTCCTAAATACCTGGAACTACAAAAACATACCATACCAACATGCCTGGCTAATTTCCTGTTTTCTTTTAGGACAGGAGGCATCACCATGTTGCTCGGGCTGCTCTTGAACTTCCAGCCCCCAGCAACCTATCTGCCTTGGCTTACCAAAATACTGGGATTGCAGGTGTAAGCCACCATGCCCAGCCTATTTGCTATATAATCCTTTTGTAGTAGGGCGCCAGCCCCATATGCTGGAGGTGGTGGGTTCAAACCCGGCCCATGCCAAAAACTGCAACAACAACAAAAAAATCCTTTTGTAGAATGTATTGCCTTCTTTTGAGATTTAATTATTGTCAGCAATTATGGAATTTCTTTTTTTTTTTTTTAATTGCTCATTCGCTTGAAGTACTTTTTTTTGTTGTGTCCATTTTCTTTTTTTAGATGTTCTTCCTCTGGCTATGCTCTGTCCCCTTGTCTTCCCAGTAGCTGGGATTACACAACACCCACCACAACGTCTGGCTGTTATTGACGTTGGTAGAGACGGGGTCTTACTCTGGCTCATTGTTGTTATTGGTCTCGAACCTCTGAGCTCAGGTAATCCACCCGCCTCGGCCTCCCACAGCGCTGGGACTACAGGCGTGCGCCACCACGCCCGGCCAATTATGGAATTTCTTATAAAATTCTTGGAATGAGGCTGGGCACAGAGGCTCAAACCTGTAATCGTAGCACTCTGAGAGGCCAAGGCAGGTGGATGGATAGCTTGAGCTCACAGGTTTGAGACCAGGCTGAGCAAAATGTGAAACCCCATCTCTACTAAAAATAGAAAAACTGAGGCAACGGGATCACTTGAGCCCAAGAGTTGAAGGTTGCTGTGAGCTATGATGCTACAGCACTTTATCAGGGTAATAGCTTGAGACCCTGTCTCAAAAAGAAAAAAAAATTCTTGTAATGAAAGATAAATTGTACACAAATGACTGAAAAGGACAATTCTTGCTTAGCAATGGAGGATATTATCAGCAATTTAGTAATGTTTGTAAGGACATTTCAAACTAATGATTTTTGCCTGTGCAGAGGCTCACACCTATAATACCAAGACTCTGGGAGGCCAAGGCAGATCACTTGAGCTCAAGAGTTTGACACCAGCCTGAGCAAGAGCAAGACCCTGTCTCTACTAAAATATAAAAAATTAGCCAGGAGGAGAGGCATGGGCCTATAGTACCAGATACTTGGGAGGCTAAAGCAAGAGGATTGATCAAGCCCAAGAGTTTGAGGTTGCTGTGAGCTATGATGACACCACAGCACTCTACCCAGGGCGACAAACTGAGACTCTATTTCAAAAATAAATAAATAAATAAAAATTAAAAACTAATGATTGCTTTATTTATTTATTTTTTTTGAAACAGAGTATCAAGCTGTCACCCTGGATAGAGTGCCGTGTTGTCACAGCTCAGACTCTTGGACTTAAGTAATTCTCTTGCCTCAGCCTCCCAAGTAGCTGGGACTATAGATGCCCCCCACAATGCCTGGCTATTTTTTTGTTGTAGTTGCCATTGTTGTTTGGCAGGCCCACGCTGTATTTGAACCCGCCAGCTCCAGGGTATAGGTGATGTAACTGGCTCAGTGGCCACTGAGCTACAGGTGCTGAGCCTAATTCTTTTTTTTTTTTTGAGACAGAGTCTGACTATGTCACCCTCTGTAGAGTGCTAGGGTGTCACAGCTTACAGTAAACTCAAACTCTTGAGCTTAAGAGATTCTCTTGCCTCAGCCTCCCAAGTAGCTGGGAGTACAGGCATCCGCCACAATGCCTGGCAATTTTTTTTGTGGTTGTTGTAGTTGTCATTGTTGTTTTAGCTGGCCCGGGGCCGGTTTCGAACCTGCCAGTCCCAGTGTATGTGGCTAACGTCCTACCCACTGAGCTACAGGCGCCATCCTAATGATTACTTTTTATTTTCATTATCCTTTTTTTTTTTTTTTTTTATTTTTTTTTAAATGAATGCTGATATTCTCATGAGGGGCAAGTACCAATTACATCAAAACATTTTTTTCAGGAGGGGGGAGAAGGGAGGAGAGAAGGGAATTGGTGTGGTCTCACCTAACAGGCACAATGTGGGGGGGGGGTATATGGTAAATCTCCTCGGTGAGGGGCCCAACTACAACTTGGAGTCTATTTAACAAATGCAAACAATGTAATCTAATTGTACCCTCATATTAATCTGAAATAAGACAAAAAAAATAAAAACTTTTTTTCTGAGCTCAGGAAAGCCAATTATTATTATCATTAAACATGGGGTTTGGTTCCTTCATGGGTAATAGCTGTAAGTCTAAACCAAGAGCTCTGGCTCGGCGCCTGTGGCTCAAGTGGGTAAGGCATCAGCCACATACACCTGAGCTGGCGGATTCGAATCCAGCCCAGACCCCCAAACAGCAATGACAGCTGCAACCAAAAAATAGCCGGGCATTGTGGCAGGTGCCTGTAGTCCCAGCTACTTGGGAAGCAGAGGCAAGAGAATTGCTTGAGCCCAGGAGTTGGAGGTTGCTGTGAGCTGTGATGCCACCGTGTACTCTACCCAGGGCAACAGCTTGAGGCTCTGTCTCAAAACAAACAAATAAATAAATAAAATAAAAATAAATAAATAAATAATAAAATAAAATTATTAGTAACAAAAATAGTTTTTAGAAACACATTGAAAAACAACAAAAAAGTTAATATATATATTTTTAAGAATTTCAATTAATGTATATTAATTCTATTCATTTATTTTTGAGCTCAAGCAATCCTCTGGCTTCAGCCTCCTCAGTAGCTGGGACTGGCTACTTTTTCAATTTTTAGTAGAGGTGTCACTCTGTTTTTTTTTTTTTTTTTTTATTTGTAGAGACAGAATCTCACTTTACGGCCCTCGGTGGACTGCCGTGACGTCACAGGACTCACAGCAACCTCCAGCTCTTTGGCTTCTGCAATTCTCCTGCCTCAGCCTCCCAAGCAGCTGGGGCTACAGGCGTCCGCCACAACGCCTGGCTATTTTTTCGTTGCAGTTCGGCCGGGGCTGGGTTTGAACCCGCCACCCTCAGTATATGGGGCTGGCGCCCTACTCACTGAGCCACAGTCGCCACCCCGAGGTGTCACTCTTGTTCAGTCTGGTCTCAGTCTCCTGAGCTCAAGCAATCCACCTGCCTCAGTCTGCCAGAGCTAGGATTACAGGCCTGAGCCACCGAGCCTAGTCTAATGTACATTAATTTTTAAAAATACAATGCAATCTCATATCTTAGATCAACAAATAAGAGTTGATGGTTTGAAGGTTTTCAGATAAATTGTCAATTATATAGTGCATCTAGATATATCAGTGTATCAGTTGGTATTGTCAATTTAGCAGTACTTTAGTATTCCAGAAATGGAAATACAAAGTAAAGCAGGCAAAACAGAGGTAATCAGTGTACCATATTACATTTCTGGCATTGGTATAATCAGAGAGTAAATATCTTGCATACTGTATTCCTAGAAGCAAATATATGAACATATTTTAAATTTTTCTACCGGAATGGGATTAGGAAACATATCTCTGTATTGAAAATAGGGAAAAGTTTTAGTACCCAAACAACTAAAATTCTACTATAATACAAATAATATAACCTATACTTAAACTAATAATTTACGTCATAAAATACAAGACTTTCTTTTTCTTTTTCTTTTTTTGCAATTTTTGGCCAGGGCTGGGCTTGAACCCGCCACTTCCAGCATATGGGGCCAGTGCCCTATCTCTTTGGGCCACAGGTGCCACCCTACAAGACTTTTTTTAACAACATAAGATTTTATGGAAGAGAAGATAGGACTCCAAGATATTTAAACTATTTCTGAAAAAGATACACTATCTACATTTTTTTTTTTTTGCAGTTTTTGGTCAGGGCTGGGTTTGAACCCGCCACCTCTGACATAAGGGGCCGGTGCCCTACCCCTTTGAGCCACAGGCACCTCCCTATCTAAAATTTTATATTTAATTGTTTCTTCAATTCCAGATCAGTTGTCAATCCTGCTAAATATTAAATGAGTAAAGTTTATTACTTTTATTGGATTTTGTTTGTTGACCAGGCTAGAGTGTTATGGCAGCAGCCTAGTTCACAGCAACCTCAAACTCATGGGCTCAAGCCATCCTCATGCCTCAGCCTCCTGAGTAGCTGAGACTACAGGTGCTCACCGCTAAATTTTATTATTTTATTTTATTTTATTTTATTTTATTTTATTTTATTTTATTTACTTTTTTGAGACAGAGCCTCAAGCTGTCGCCCTGGGTAGAGTGCCATGGCATCACAGCTCATAGCAACCTCAAACTCCTGGGCTCAAGCGATTCTCCCAGTTAACTGGGACTACAGGCACCCGCCACAATGCCCGGCTATTTTTTGGTTGCAGCCATCATTGTTGTTTTGGCAGGCCTGGGCTGAATTCAAACCTGCCAGCTCAGGTATATGTGGCTGGCGCCTTAGCCACATGAGCCACAGGTGGCGACCACTAATTATTCTACTTTTAGTACAGAGAGAGTCTCACTCTTGCTCAGGTTCAAACTCCTGAGCTCAACTGATCCCCACGGCTTCAGCCTTCCAGAGTGCTAGGATTATAGGTGTGACCCACCACAACCAACTATTATTTTTTATTTTCTTAGAGATAGAGTTTCACTCTGTTACCCAGTCTGGAGTGCAGTGGCACCTTCATAGCTCACTGTAGCCTCAAACTCTTGGGCTCAAGCAATCTTCCTGGTTCAGCTTCTAGAGTAGCTAAGACTTAAGCCAGTGCCACCAAACCCAACCAAGTAAGTACTTTTTGTCTAAATTCCTGATTAGGAAACTGACTATAAATAAAATATACTTCCTTTAACATTTACCATAATTGATATAACAAAAGAAAAAATTTATAAACTTTTCCCTATTTTTTGGTGTATCATGAATATTTAAAAAGAGCTCTGCAATTGGGCAGTGCTTGTGACTCAGGATGCCGGCCCCATATGCCAGAGGTGGCGGGTTCAAACCCAGCCCTGGCCAAAAACTGCAAAAAAAAAAAAAAAAAAAGCTCTGGAATTAAAGGAATTCAAAATTTACATCAAATAATTTTTTTTTTTTTTTTTTTTTTTGTGTGCTGCGCCTCTAGCACAGTGGTTCTGGTGCCAGCCACATACACTGAGGGTGGCGGGTTCAAACCCAGCCCCGGCCAGCTAAACAACTGCAACAAAAAAATAGCCAGGCGTTGTGGCAGACACCTTTAGTCCCAACTACTTGGGAGGCTGAGGTAAGAGAATTGTTTAAGAGTTTAAGGTTGCTGTGCGCCAGCACTCTAACGAGGGCAACAGCTTAAGGCTCTGTCTCAAAAAAATTAAATAAAATAGGGAGGCGCCTGTGGCTCAGTGAGTAGGGCGCCAGCTTGAGATTGTCTCCAAATATATATATAATAATTTTTTTTTTGAGAGAGAGTTTTCGCTATGTTGCCCTTGGTAGAATGCTATGGCGTCACAGCTCATAGCAATCTCCAACTCATGGGCTTAACCGATTCTCTTGCCTCCGCCTCCCAAGTAGCTGGGACTATAGGTGCCTGCCACAACGCACAACTATTTTGTTGTTGTTGTCATCATTGTTGTTTACCAGGCCCAGGGCTGGGTTCAAACTCACCAGCCCTGGTGCATGTGGCTATGGGTGCCCAGCCTACATCAAATAATTTTTTAATCATGGGTGAGAGAGCTCAAAAAACTTAAAAGATTTATCAACTTAACTACATAAAAATTCAAACTTTACATAGGAGAAAATGACATGTAGTCAAAGGTAAAAATGTCAAATTGCAAGATAAAGGGATACTATCTTAAGATCAGCATAAGAAAAGTTAGTTCTGAATGGCGCTCATAGCTCAGTCAGTAGGGCGCCTGACACATATACCCAGACTGCCAGGTTGGAACCACAACACCTAGCTATTTTTTAGAGATGGAGGTTTCCGCTCTTGGTCAGGCTGGTCTCAAACCAGTAAGCTCAGACAATCAACCCACCTGGGCCTCCCAGAGTGCTGGGATAACAGGCGTGAGCCACCATGCCTGGCCTCTGCACACATAATTTTCAAATATAGGCTGTGTATGGTGCCTCCTTCTCATAATCCCAACACCTTGAGAGGCCCAGGAAGGAGGATAGCTTGAAGCTGGGAATTACAGATTAGCTTTGGCAACATAGCGAGACCCTATCGCTACAAAAAATTAAAAAAAAAAAAAAAAGTTAGCTAGGCATGGTGGCACACATTTGTAATCTTAGCTACTTGGGAAGCTAAGGTAGGAGGATCCCTTGGGCCTAGGAGTTAGATGTTGCAGAGAGCTGTGATTGCATCACTACATTCCAGCCTGGGTTGAGAGATTTGAGACTCTGTCTCTAAAAAAATAATAAATAAAGAAGGAAAGAAATGACCATGATTTGTCTAGATTTAATCATTAAAACATTTGTTTCATAATATCTATTGTTGAGGACCATATAGCAAAAGAAAACTTTCATAGTCCATTATTGAGAGTATAAATTATTCATTCCTTTAAGATGGCAATGTAACATTACCTATGAAAATTTAAAACTGTTTGGTTCCACTTCTGAGAATTTCTCTTAAGATATACTACTTGCAGCTCGTACCTTCACATACACCTGAGCTGGCAGGTTTGAATCCAGCCCGGGCCTGCCAAACAACAATGGCTGCAACCAAAAAATAGCCAGGCGTTGTGGCAGGCGCCTGTAGTCCCAGCTACTTGGGAGGCAGAGACAGGAGAATTGCTTGAGCCCAGGAGTTGGAGGTTGCTGTGAGCTGTGGTGCCACAGCACTCTATCCATGGCGACAGTTTGAGGCTCTGTCTCAAAAAAAAAGAAAAAAAGAAGTTAAAAATAGGAACAACACAAATATCAATATGGAATTAAATAAATGATGGAACATCCATAAAATGGAATTATATGCTGTTGTTACAAAGAATAAATTTTCTTTATACATGCAGACCTAGAAAGATATTAATAATATATTAACGGATAAAAAGCAATTTGTACAACAGGAAAACAGGAGGTAAAATGTGATTTTATTTGACAAGCAAAAAAAAAAGAAAGAAATATATATATATATATTTTATATAAATATATAAAAGCTCATGGAAAAGTAGAATTAAAAGATAAAAATAGGCTTGGCACCGGTAGCTCAAGTGGCTAAGGCGCCAGCCACATATACCATATCCAGCCCCGGCCCGCCAAACAACAATGGTGGCTGCAACCAAAAAAAAAAAAATAGCCAGGCATTGTGGCAGCGGCCTGTAGTCCCAGCTACTTGGGAGGCGGAGGCATGAGAATCCCTTGAGCCCAGGAGCTGGGAGTTGCTGTGGGCTGTGATGTCACGGCACTCTACCCAGGGTGAAAGCTTGAGGCTGTGTCTCAAAAAATAAATAAATAATAAATATAAACTTTGTTTCTCAACATAAGTTCCATCAAATTTGAGACACCTTTATAAGCAAAGATACCAGCCGTTTAATCCACCTCAAGGAATTGAGTGTTCTGGGAATTGAACCATGTCAATGCAGTCTTTTTTTATACTAACTGAAGAAACATGCACGATTAGGGAACAAAAAGAAGTGAAAAGGAGCCAAACCAAGACCATAAAGTAGATACATCATACGATGATGTCCCATGAAACTTACAAAATTGCCCTTGTTTGGTGAGAGGACTAGACAGGAGCATGGTCCTGGTGGAGAAGGACTCTCTGGTGAAGCTTCCTTCTGGGTGTTTTTCTGTTAAGGCTTTGGCTTTCTTTCTCAAAACTCTCCCATAATAAGCAGATGTTATTGTTCTTTGGCCCTCCACAAAGTCAGAACACGAAATGCCTTGAGCATCCCACCAAACCATTGCCGTCAACTTTACCCTTGACCAGTTCACTTCTGGGTTGACTGGGACGTGTCCACCTCGTAGCCATGGCTTTGATTGTGCTTTGTCTTCAGGATTGTGCCAGTAAAGCCACATTCCATCTCCAGTTACAATTTTTCAAAGAAATGCTTCAGGGTCTTGATCCCACTCATTTAAAATTTCCATCGAAAGCTTTGTTCTCTGGGTGGCACCTGTGGCTCAAAGGAGTAGGGTGCCGGCCCCATATGCTGGAGGTGATGGGTTCAAACCCAGCCCCAGCCAGAAACTACAAAAAAAAAAAAGAAAGAAAAGAAAAGAAAGCTCTGTTCTCATTTGCAGCTAATCTGGTACAATGGTTCTGGCTCCGTAGAGTGAAAAGTTTGCTCAACTTAAATTTTTTAGTCAGAGTTGTGTAAGCTGAACCACTGGAGTTGTCTGTGGTGTTAGCTATTGTTTGTGCTGTTAATCATCAGTCCTTTTCAGTGGAGATTATTTTTTTTCTTGCAAATTGATGTGGAGGGTCTGCTGCTACAGATTTCATCTACAACATCACCTCATCTCTTCTTAAAATGAGTTATCCATTTGTAATCTGCTGGTTTCTTTTCTTTTCTTTCTTTCTTTTTTTTTTTTTTTTGAGACACAGTCTCATTTTGTCACCCTAGGTAGAGTGCCGTTGCATCACAGCTCACAGGAACCTCAAGCTCTTGGGTTTAAGTGATTCTCTTGCCTCTGCCTCCCAAATAGCTGGGACTACAGGCGCTCACCACAATATTTGTTGTTGTTGTTGTTATTGTCATTGTTGTTTAGCAGGTCTGGGCTAAAATGTGTATATATTTGTTGGCACATACATCAGCCCTGGTGTATGTGGCTGGCACCCTAACCACTGAGCAACAGGTGCTGAGTCAATCTGCTAGTTTCTTTGGAGCATTGTTCTCATAAATTTTTCTTTTCTTTTTTTTTTTTTGACTATGTCACCCTCGGTAGAATACCATGGCATCACAGCTTACAACCTCAAATCTTGGGCTTAAAGGATTCTCTTGCCTCAGCCTCTCAAGAAGCTGGCACTACAGGTGCCCACCACAATGCCCAGCTATTTTTTTTGTTCTTGTTGCAGTTGTCTTTGTTGCTTAGCTGGCCCGGGCTGGGTTCGAACCCACCAGCCTCGGTTGTGTGGCTGGCACCGAAACCACTGTGTTACAGGTGCTGAGCCTCATATACTTTTCATAAAGTATCAATGATGTCACTATTGTTCTACCCAATCTTCATCATAAATTCCGTATCCTTTCTTCAACTTGAGCAGAATTCATGTTTCTCTGATAGGGCCTCTTATCTTTTCTTTCTTTTTTTTTTTTTATTATTTAGTTATTTGTTTTGAGATAATTACTGTGCTGTCATAGCTCACAGCAAACTCAAACCCCTGGGTTCAAGCAACCTTATTTCCTTAGCCTCCCCAGTAGCTGGGACTACAGGTGTCTGCCACAATGCCTGGCTAGTTTTTCAATTTTTAGTAGAGACACGGTCTCCCTCTAGCTCAGGCTGGTCTCAAATTCCTGAGCTCAAACATTCTACCTGCCTTGGCTTTCCAGAGGGCTAGGATTACAGGCATGAGCCACTGTGCCCAGCCTAGTAGGGATTCTTTTCAAATTCATATCTTGCTCTTCTTAGTGCCTCGAAGTAGATTCTGTTTAGACATGCTATAACAAATTAGTATGAATTTATTTTGCTGCTAAATTTTTTTTGAAATTCATGTATAGGTTTTTCATCAAACACATTTTCTATACATTTTTGGAAGACACCTTGTGTGTGTATAACGTTAATACACAGAGGGTGCTAAACATGTGTACACACTTTAAGAAAGGAAAACACTATTAAATAGGTAGGGCTCAATACCTACTGATAATATTTGTTATCTTGTATATTGTACCTTATATCTCTTGTAATTGCAGAAGTCAAACGTGACTTGAGGATTACAAATTTTTTTTTTTTTTGAGACATATTCTCACTTTGTCGCCCTCGGTAGAGTGCCATGGCATCATAGCTCACAGCAACCCCAAATTCTTGGGTTCAAGTGATGCTTTTGCCTCAGCCTCCCAAGTAGCTGGGAGTACAGGCACCCACCCCAACACCTGGCTATTTTTCAGAGATGGGGTCTTGCTCTTGCTCAGGCTGGTCTCAAACTCGTCATGGATCCACTTGGGTAGATGGCCTCAGCCTCCCAAGTACTGGGAGTACAGATGTGAGCCACGCACCTGGCCTGAATATTACAATTACAGTTTTTTCTTTCTTAAAATGTGTATATACTTTTTGGCACCCTCTGTGTATACGCCTGTATATATATTTATGTATTTGTACATACATTAAAAAATGATTGCAAGGAGACATACTACAGTGTTAATCATAGTTACCTCTGAAAATAAAAGTGAGAAAGCAGGAGTGACCATTTTATATAATTTTATCCTCTTTATACTTTTATTGACACCAATTACCTTTGTAATATAAAATAGTTTAAGATAGGCAAACATCTATTAAAACACATGTAGTGGCTGAGCTCAGTGGGAAGGCCAAGGTGGGAGGATCACCTGCTCTCAGAAGTTCAAGATCAGCCTGAGCAAGAGAGAGACTCCTGTCTCTACTAAAAATAGAAAAACTAGCGGGGGGTTGTCATAGACACCTGTAGTTCCAGATACTCAGGAGGCTGAGGCAAGAGGATCACTTGAGCCCAAGAGATTGAGGTTGCTGTGAGCTATGACATCGCAGCACTCTACTGGGAGCACAAAGTGAGACTCTGTCTCAAACAAACAAGAAAGACACATAGTACATTAGGAATATAAGCAACAGTATTTAAAACAAAAAAAAAAATGGCCATATCAGTTTAACAAAGGAAATTCTGAAGTAACTGTTTGCTTCTTGAACCCAAGATTCATGTCTGGTCTGGCTTTAAAGCTTAGTACCTATTTATATAAATAGATATAAAACTAAGAAGTCCCTTAAAGCTCTTCTTTCTTTTCTCTACTTGAAAAGCCCTTTCCCTCATCTTTGAATATTTAAATCCCATCCATCCTTTAAGACCTGACTCAAATACCAGCTCAGTTTCAGACATAATTATCATCTATTGATTGGCCAAGCTCTGGATCCAGTATTACTCTGTGCACTCTCACATGCTTTATCTCACTTCATTGTTTAAAATCTTCACAATAATCCTCTGATTTAGATACCAGCCTTTCTCATTTACATAAGAAGAAATGGGCCTCTGTGGTTAAGAAGCTTAGGCCTGTGTCATAATTTAGTGGTGGAAGTGAGATAGGAAGCATCTATCTGTTGACCTGGTTCATTCTAAACTCATTCCACTTTACTCCACAGACTTCACCCTAATCTCTCCAATAGGAAGTAATATTTGTTTTCTTTTAACTTATCTAACACTTTGGTCAGTGCCTTTAAAAGCATATATTGACTCGGTGCCTGTAGCTCAGCAGCTAGGGTGCCACATACACTGGAGCTGGTGGGTTCGAATCCAGCCTGGGCCTGCCAAACAACTAAAAAAGCAAAAAAAGGCATATATTAATAGATTTCAATTGTGTGGATTACTTGTGTCTATATGAAAATGATTACACTCTACCCAATTTTTCTTTTAGAGACCAAGGTTAGGAGGCAAGGGCTGTGGTGGGGGAATTGTGAGTCTCGCTATGTTGCTCAGGCTGGTCTTGAACTCTTGGCCTCAAGACATCCTCAGCCTCAGCCTTCCAAAATGCTACGATTACAGACATGAGCCACTGTGTCTGGCACCCATGAACTTTTATTTTATTTATTATTTTTATTTTTGTTGAGACAGAGCCTCAAGCTGTCACCCTGGGTAGAATGCTATGGCATCACAGCTCACAGCAACCTTCAACTCCTGGGCTCAAGCGATTCTGCCTCTGCCTTCCAAGTAGCTGGGATTACAGGTATCTGCCACAATGCCTGGCTATTTTTTGGTTGCAGCCGTCATTGTTGTTTGGCGGGCCCGGGCTGGATTTGAACTCACCGACACAGATATTATGTGGCTGGCGCCTTAGCTGCTTGAGCCACAGGCACTGAGCCACCTATAAACTTTTAAAAACAAATGTTTTTATGCTACATAAGCCCAGAATAGTGGCTCACACCTATAATCCTAGCCCTCTGGGATGTTGAGGTAGGAGGATCTCTTGAGCTCAGGACTTCTAGTCAGAGCAATAGCAAGACATTCCTCCCACTCCCCCGACCCCTGTCTCTACTAAAAATAGAAAAACTAGCAGGGCATTGTGGCCCATGTCTGTATTCCTGGTGGTCCCAGCTACTCAGGAGGCTGAGGCTGAGGCTGAGGCCAGAGGATCACTTAAGCCCAAAAGTTTGAGGTTGTCTGAGCTATGATGACACCCTGGCACTCTACCTAGGGTGATAGAGTGCTAAAAAAAAAAAAAAAAAAAAAAAAAATTATATATATATATATATATAAAATGCCACAGAGGAAAAGAATCAGAGTGTCTGCTCTTGATGGCTGGTTATCTGCATATTTAAAACTCTCAGCTTGTCCCCCATAGCTCAGTGGGTAGGGTGCGGCCACATACACCAGAGGCTGTTGGGTTTGAACCAGCCAGGGGCTATTAAACAATGGCAACAGTAACAAAAAATAAAAATAAAAATAAAAATAGCCAGGGGCATTGTGTTGGGGCCTATAGTCCCAGCTACTGGGAGGCTGAGACAAGAGAATCGCTTAAGCCCAACAGTTTGAGGTTGCTGTGAGCTGTGATGCCACTCTACCAAGGATGACCAAGGGTGACATTGTGAGACTCTGTCTCAAACAAAAAAAAAAAAGAAAAGAAAAGAAACTCAGTGATTAGTGCAACAGCCACATGCACCGAGGCTAGTGGGTTTGAACATGGCCGGGCCTGCTAAAACAACGACAACTACATCAAAAAAATAGCTGGGCCTTGTGGTGCACATCTGGAGTCCCAGCTACTTGGGAGGCTGAGGGAAGAGAATCACTTAAGCCCAAGATTTGAGGTTGTTATAAGCTATGACACCATGGCACTCCACCGAGAGAGACATAGTGAAACTCTGTCTCAAAAACAAAAACAAAAACCTCTCCACAGGCCAGGGCCTATGATTCTTAGCACACTGGCACTGGAAGGCCAAGTGGGGAAGGATGGCTTGAGACCAGGAGTTGGAGACCAGCCTGAGCAAGAGGGAGACCCTATCTCTATAAAAAATACAAAAATTAGCTGGGTATGGTGGTGCAGCCTGTAGTCCCAGCTACTTGGAAAGCTGAGACAGAAGGTTCAACTGGAACCCAGGAATTCAAGGTTGCAGGGAGCTACGATGCCACTGCACTCTCCTCTGGGTGACAAAGTGAGATCTTGTCTCAAAAAAAACAAACAAAACGGGTGGCACCTGTAGCTCAAGCCACTAAGGCGCCAGCCACATACACCAGAGCTGGTGGGTTCGAATCTGACCCAGGCCTGCCAAACAATGACAACCACAACCCCCCCCCCCAAAAAAAAAAAAAAAAAGTATATATATATATATATATATAGCTGGGCATTGTGGTGGGCGCCTGTAGTCCCAGCTACTTGGGAGGCTGAGGCAAGAGAATTGCTTGTACCCAAGAGTTTGAGGTTGCTGTGAGCTGTGACGCCAAGTCACTCTAACCAGGGGAATAGCTTGAGGCTTTGTCTCCAAAAACAAAACAACCAAACAAGAAAATAAAACCCAAGGAAACCAGAACTGCCATTACTGAAAAAAAAGTCCAAGTGTTGGGCGGTGCCTGTGGATCAAAGGAATAAGGCACCGGCCCCATATGCTGTAGGTGGTGGGTTCAAACCCAGCCCCAGCCAAAAACTGCAAAAAAAAAAAAAAAAAAAAAAAAGTCCAAGTGTTGGGTGTTAGGGACACAATGAGAGTCAGGTTCCATAAGCTATGGGGAGCTATAGAGTGGACTATAGGGATGAAAGCTGACCAAAGGTGTGCTCAGACACAGCTGAGTTGTTAACATACAGACAGCCACCCCGAAAGAGAAGACTCTTATCTGGTCATTTCCTCAGGCTAGAATCTGCCCTGTCCTGGTCACACAAAAGCTTTCTCTTTTGAAGGTCATTCTAATTTTATACACATTGCACCCACTTAAAAATGTTTATGATGTAGTAGAAAGATAAAAGAGTTTGCCCGGGCTCCCCAAAATTCTCTCAGACTTGTAAGATAGAAAAAGAGGGCTAGATCTTGCTGGCAGTGTTTTTAAAAAGAATGAATCGATCTGGGATGGGGAAGGGGCCTGAAGGGGATTGTGGCAGGAATGTGGTTGAACAGGACTGACCACGTGCACCTTAAAGGTGTGGTATTCCTTCCTGAGGAATTGACTATTCAGGGAACCATTTCTGGTGATAGGTCTGCCTGGTAGCCAGATACTTTTATAATAAGCACAAACATCTCTGTGTGTGTGAGAGTAGCTGATGTTTCTCTTTTCCCAGTGAATCTTTTATGTTAAATATCAGAATAAGAAATCTTACTGGAAATGTCCCTGAAGAGGCTGCATAAATTTGGTATGAAAGGGACTTGCTCTCACTCTACAGGGATGGTAGAGTTGCCCCACAACTAGTAGAATACATGCTTGAGTTGTTTTTCATGATGTTCAAAATAATGATGGTTAATATTACTATACAGGGTGGCGCCTGTGGCTCAAAGGGGTAGGGTGCTGGCCCCATATGCCAGAGGTGATGGGTTCAAAACCAACCCCAGCCAAAAACTACAAAAAAAAAAAAAAAAAAAAAAAATACTATACACGTACTCTGCTGTATAATAAAGATATATTATTGACATTATAAAGTATACATAGTACTTCCTACCCGCAGTGGGCTTCCAGTCCCACAAGAGAAACATAATAGTTGCATAAAAAGTAAATACCCAGCCAGGCCCAGTGTCTCTCACCTGGGAAGCTGAGTCAGGAGGATGGTTAAACTCAAACTTGGAGGCCAGTCTAAGTAAGAGAAAGACCCCTATCTCTATTAAAAACAGAAAAGTTAGCATGGCATCATGGTATATGCCTGTAGTTCCAGCTACTTAGGAAGCTGAGGCAGGAGGATCACTTAAGCCCAGAAGTTTGAGGTTGCTGTGAGCTGTGATGACACCACTGATGCTTCAGGGCAACAGAGCAAGACCCCATCTTAAAAAACAAAGAAGGAAACAAATAGAACAGATGAAAATAGAAATACTCAAACAAATGACCAGAATACAGATGGCCACAGAATCTGAAAAAGGCAAGTTAATGGACTTCCTCTTTGAGCCTTTAGAAAAGGCCAGTCCTGCTAACACCTTGATGTTGGCCTAGTGAAGGGAAATGTACAGAAACGTAAGAGAGACTCGGCACCTGTAGCACAGTGGTTACAGTGCCAGCCACATATACTGAGGGTGGCGGGTTCAAACGCAGCCCAGGCCAGCTAAACAACAATGGCAACTGCAACAACAACAATAAAATAGGTGGCCATTGTGCCAGGTGCCTGTAGTCCAGCTACTTGGGAGGCTGAGGCTAGAGAATCACTTGAGCCCAAGAGTTGGAGGTTGCTGTGAACTGTGACACTATAGCACTCTACTGAGGGCGACATAGTGAGACTCTGTCTCAAAAAAAAAGGGAAGAAAAAAAAAGAAATGTAACAGAATGAATTTCTGTTGTGTTAAGCCACTGAGTACATGGTAATTTGGTACAGCATACAGCAGCCCTAGGAAACTAATCCAGGCAGTAAAAGAAGACTTGTCAGGAAAGTTACACCTTATAAGAAAAAACAAAACTTGTAGAAGCAAGAATGAGTGGATGGGGAAATGAGGTGATAAGAGACCCAGGTAAGGAGAAGCGAGGTGGTCAGCGTGCTGCAGGAACTAGTAGACTAGTTTGCTGGAACAACAGATAGTGATGAGCAACTGGGCTAAGGGGCTAGGGCAGCAGTTCTCAACCTGTGGGTCGCGACCCACAGGAACTGTATTAAAGGGTCATGGCATTAGAAAGGTTGAGAACCACTGTGCTAGGATGCCAAGTTGCTCAGGGCCTGATTGCCTCCTTGATGAGCTGGGCTGTGTCCTTCTGGCTTCGGGGAGCAACTGAAGGGAGAGGAACTTGGAGTTGACTTACAAGATTATTTGAAATAGAGAAATACTTCAAATAGGAAGACCAATATATCAGATTATAAACCCTAAAGTAGGTGTAGAGGAAATGTGTATCTTTTACGCTTTTCAAGAGAAACAGAATAGAAGAATATATACATATGTGTATATTATATATATATATGCCGGGAGCCAAAGCTTGGGTATATATATATACATATATATCCATAGATATATGTTTATATGTCATAAGAGATTTATTTTAAGGATTGGTTCAGGTGATTGTAGGATCTTACAAGTCTGAAATTTGACACCCACCATGGTGGCTCATGCCTATAATCCTAGCACTCTAGGAGGCCAAGATGAGTGATTCCCTTGAGCTAACGAGTTCGAGACCAGCTTGAGCAAGAGGGAGATCCTGTCTCTAAAACATGGCCAGTTGTTGTGGTGGGGGCTGTAGTGCCCCCTACTCAGGAAGCTGAAGTAAGAGGATCACTTGAGCTCAAGAGTTTGAGGTTGCTGTGAGCTATCAACAAAGTGAGGCTCTGTTCCCCGTAAAAAATTAGATTTTAAGCTGAAGACATTTGAAATTCAATAGACACAGAACAAGGCCTTCTTGGATCTACACTTATATTTATTTCACAGAAAACAACATCTGGAAAATAAGATTGCCATAAATTCCTCTTCAGGGGACATCTACTTCCAGAAGGAAACCTACCCTAAATTGAACAAAACCTACTCCAAATGGCTTCTTCAGGATAGTTGTAGCCCTGAAGGAGACGGAAAGACCACTTATATCTGTATAGAAAAACATTATCACAAACTTTTTTTTGAGATAGAGTCTCACTCTGTCACCCTGGGTAGAGTGCTATTGTGTCATCATAGCTCATAGCAAGCTTCAGACTCTTGAGCTCAAACAATTCTCCTACCTCAGCCTCCTAAGTAGATGAGACTATAGGCACCTGCCACAAGGATGGCTAATTATCACAAACTTTTTGATCTCCTGTTTGTTCTCCTGAAAACCCATTTATCTTTCCAAAAATTCATTTGTTTTCCCATAATTTCCTTTCTTTCCCTACCTTTCACCCATTAAGATGGTATATGAGCCCTAAATTTTGGCCACCCCTTTGAAATACTCATCACTGAGTTCTCCCAGATGTCTGACCTTACAGCAGTGAACTGTTTTACTGTTTTTTTTTTCCTTCTCTTCTTCTTTTTTTTTTTTTTTTTTAGACAGGGTCTCACTGTGTTAACCTGGGCTGAGTGCAGGTGTGAGATTATAGCTCACTGCAACCTTGAGCTCCTAGATGTAAGGGATGCTTCTGCGTCAGCCTTCCAAGTAGCTGGCGCTACAAGCATAAACCTGGCTCATTTTTCGCCTCTTAATAGGTCTTTTGTAAGTTTAATTTGCAGCCCCCACCTACTGAATCTAAGAAGACAGAGGAAAAGTTTTTCTATTCTTACACTTTCAACTGGCCCACCCATATCATCTTTGATAATCTCCTTTACTTAAAGAAAACCACAGTGAGAAAATACCTTCACAGAAACTCCTAGATTAAATCAGACACCCCTAGTGTCTGATTAAAAAGGACGCTGTATTTGCCTTCTATGTCACAGATTAAAAAACAAATAAATAAAAAGTAAAATAAAAAAGGAAACTATAGCCCAGCCAACTTGACGTGTAAAAATAACCATCACACAAGGGAAAAAATGGATTGATCATGCCCTCTTGCCACCAAAAGAAAAAAAAATTAAGAAAACATTAGTAGGATTTGATGATTTGCTGGATATGGGGGAAAGGAAAAAAGGAGGAGCAAGTTTTTAGGCTTAGAGGCAATATTTTGCAATTTCCCAGACATTTCTAACTGCTGGTTAGGGTCAGGGGTGCCATGTGTGGCAATGTAATAAGGTCTGCAGCGGGATCACCGGTAACCTTGGCCCTCCAGGTGTGATGCTTTAGGAACATGTAATCCCAGTGGCAGTATTACCCTGCCTGTTGAAGAGAAAGCAGTCTTTTGCCCCAGAAATGAATAAGCAGTCTTTCCAGGACAGTTAGATCCCTAAAGGAGATGAAAAGGAGAAGAAAAAAGCGCAAGAGGAGTGGCACCTGTGGTTCAGTGAGTAGGGCACCAGCCCCACATACCGAGGGTGGTGGGTTCGAACCTGGCCCCAGCCAAAACTGCAACAAAATAATAGCTGGGCCTTGTGGCAGGTGCCTTTAGTCCCAGCTACTTGGGAAGCTGAGGCAAAAGAATCGCCTAAGCCCAGACGTTGGAGGTTGCTGTGAGCTGTGACGCCACAACACTGTACCAAGGGCGACGAAGTGACTCTGTCTCTTTTAAAAAAAAAAAAAAGGTGCAAAAAATGACATGAGAAAATTCTCTGTAAAGCAAGAGAATTATTACCTTCCTGTGGGCAGCGACCCACTGACTGGTTAATGCACTTGCTTTAATCAATTGAAATTTAAGCAATTAGTGTAACCTTGAGTACAGGTTTATAAGCTTTCTCCATTTGACATAAGATTTATTTATCCGGGTTGGTGTTTCCCCGAGTTTCATTTCTATTTTTAGGTTTGAGTTTTTTTCTAAGTGACACATGGGTACGACTTGTAAATTATAAGCTTAGCGTTTTGGCAACTGTAATAATGAAAACCTGAAGCATGAAGATTAACCGCCCCCCTGAGCAGGCCAGATTTTAAATCGAGTCTGGATGCACTTCACTTACTGTTAGACTGGTAACTTGTTGCCAACAGAAACTTAAAGAAGCACTTTCTGCAATTAATATGTGAACTATCATTAATGGCTTTGTTTTCTCTAGACAAGCCAACAGCAGGCGTTAGGCCTTAGTCTGGATAAACTGGTTCTGAGAACTGAAACGCACATGTGCTTAGGAAGGAGACTAGGACTAAACAGTGAGTCTAGCTGCAAAATGCCTTTTACTCTTCCCAGGTGAGTTAAAACCTTGAATTTAGAAGACGAGGTGACAGACTTTCTTTAATGTCTCAGAAATGACTGGTGACACAGCTTTATAGCCTCCAGTCCAAATCTTACTAAACCTACAAACCACTTTCTATAGCCTTAGGGCACCAGGCCTCAGGTACACCCTGACCCCCCCATCAGCTTCATACTCTCCCCAAAGACCTCACTTTCTTCCTCATACCTTCTCTTCAGGGAGTCTGGGATCAACTTTCCTACATTTCGGCAGCAAGCCTACAGCTAAAGGTAGGGGTGAGGGAGAGAAGGAGCTAGCATTTCCTATCAGCCTCCATTACCAAGGATTTTATCTACTTTATTGCTTTTAATCTGTCTTATCTCTTTACCTCACACCATCTCTGGGAGCTAAGCATTATAATCATCGCTGAACAAAATGAGTTTAAGAGAAATGAATTAACACACAGGAACTCCAGTTCTCACAGCTAGTAAGTGATAGAAGAGGCTTGTACCCTGGTCCTTTTGAACCCCAAAGTGGCAGGTTTAATTAAGCTGGGTTATAAACCAGCATTTTACCTACTTAGTTTAAACTGGATAATTTCTTAAGATAGGGATTCCTCTTTTCAGCTTGTCTATTGCTATGTGTGTGGAGGAGCTACACAGCTTAACCTCAGGCTCCCATCACAACACCTGACTGTTTTTAGAGAGGAGGTCTCCTTGCTCAGGCTGCTCTCAAACTCCTGAATAATCCACCCGCCTCAGCCTCCTAGACTGCTAGGACTACAGGCCTGAGCCATCATGGATTTTTTTTTTTTTTTTTTTTGAGACAGGGCCTTAGTCTGTTACCCTTGATAGAGTGAAGTGGCAACTTCATAGCTCATTGCAACCTCAAATTCCTAGGCTCAAGCAATCCTCCTGCCTCAGGCTCCCAAGTAGTTGGGACTATAGGCAAGTGTCACCACACCCTGATCATTTTTCTACTTTTTGTAGAATTGGGGGGAGGAGGATCCTCTCTCTTACTCAAAATGGCCTCAAACCATCCTCTCGCCTCTGCCTCTCAGAGTGCTAAGATTTCAGGCATGAACCACCATACCTGACAATTCACTTTTTTACTTAGTACAAACAAAAGAGAGTCAATGTGGGCTTCTCAACTGTCCTTACAGTTTCCAAAGGACATCTTCCATTTTTAATCTCCTTGATGTGGTGGGAAAGACGTAGGCTATTCAGTGAATAGAACACTAGCTGCATTTGGGGAAAGCAGTCCAGCAGGAGATGGCATCATGGCTGAGGAGGTCCTGAGGTCCGGGATAATACAATGAGCTGCCCATTCCTTTCTGACACCAACAATGACACATCACATAGCAACTCAGCTTCACCATTATTATTTTTTTTTGAGACAGAGTCTTACTTTGTCACCCTTGGTAGAGTGCCATGCATCGTAGCTCACATAAAACTCAAACTCTTCAGCTCAAGTGATTCTCTTGCCTCAGCCCTCTCCCAAGTAGCTGGGACTAGAGAACCCCACCACCATGCCTGCTTATTTTTAGAGATGGAGTCTCACTCTTGCTCAGGTTGGTCTTGAACTCCTGAACTCTAGCAATCCACCCACCTCAGCCTCCCAGAGTGCTAGGATTACAGACATGAGCCACTGCACCTGGAATGAAATTTGTAATAATTACACATTTATGTTTTCGTATTTATTTGTTCAAAATATTTTCCCCCCATAGACTGAAAGTATGGGAACAGAAAACACAAGTCTTTTCTTTTTTTTGAGACAGAGTCTTAGGACTAGCTAGGACTACAAGCACCAACCACAATGCCCAGCTAGTTTTTAGAGATGGGGTCTCACTCTTGCTCAGGCTAGTCTTGAACTCCTGAGCTCAAGCAATCCACTTGCCTTGGCCTCCCAGAGTGCTAGGATTATAGGTGTGAGCCACCTGTATAAATATTTGTTGACATTCTGGGTAAAGGGCACAATTATAACTTCAGCTTAAAATATTCAGAAGCAAACTATGTAGCCAAAATGTGTGTACCAGGCTGGGCATGGTGGCTCATGTCTATAATCCTAGCATTCTGGGAGGCTGAGGCAGATGGACTGCCTGAGTTCATGAGTTCAAGACCAACCTGAGCCAGAGTGAGACCTCATCTCTAAAAATAGCTGCGTGTTGTGGTGGGTGCCTATAGTCCCAGCTACTTGGGAGGCTGAGGCAAGAGAATCGCTTGAGCCCAAGAGTTTGAGGTTGCCATGAGCTATTATGCCATGGCACTCTTACCGAGGGTGACAAAGTGAGACTCTGTCTCAAACAAACAAACAAAAAGAAAGAAAAGAAAAGAAAAAAACAAAATGTGTGTACTGCCATAATATTGTGAAATTTTATTTATTTATTTATTTGTAGAGACAGAGTCTCACTTTAACGCCCTCGATGGAGTGTAGTGACGTCACAGCTCACAGCAACTTCCAGCTCTTGGGCTTCTGCGATTCTCCTGCCTCAGCCTCCCGAGCAGCTGGGACTACAGCCGCCCACCACAATGCCCAGCTATTTTTTGGTTGCAGTTTGGCCGGGGCTGGGTTTGAACCCGCCACCCTCAGCATATGGGGCTGGTGCTCTGCTCACTGAGCCACAGGCGCCACCCAATATTGTGAAATTTAAAAAAATGTGGAGATCATTGAATGTTTAAAAAATAAAGAAATATTTGTTGAATGATGAACATCCTCCTGACAGTGATATTCTACTCTGAAACTAGATCTCTGAGCTTGATGCCAGTAGGTGTTTAAGTCAGCTTATGTAGCTCACCCTTGCCAAGATTCCAGGGTCACCAAGCAGTCTTTTGAAAATTTGCCTTCTGGGGCGGTGCCTGTGGCTCAGTGAGTAGGGCACTGGCCCCATATGCCAAGGGTGGTGGGTTCCAACCCGGCCCTGGCCAAACTGCAACAAAAAAATAGCTGGGCGTTGTGGCGGGTGCCTGTAGTCCCAGCTACTTGGGAGGCTGAGGCAAGGGAATCCCCTAAGCCCAAGAGCTGGAGGTTGCTGTGAGCTGTGATGCCATGGCACTCTACCAAAGGGCCATGAAGTGAGACTCTGTCTCTATAAAAAAAAAAAAAAAAAAAGAAAGAAAATTTGCCTTCTCATTTTTAATCCAAATAGCCTCAGGTGTCTGAGGGGCACCACTAGGTCCAGCTGAGCTTTGGATCCCCAAAGTATTTCTGAGGGGCCTCTTCTCCTCCTCCCGGCCCCCTGCTCCTCTGGGGGATGTTATCCTCCCCCAGGGGCTGTGCGGGCCCTTCCCAAATGGTAACGTCCTCCAGGATCCACTCACTGCTCTGCCTGCTTGGTCTTAACCACGCTACTCATGTCTCCTAGGACTCTTTTCATTCCAAGATCCTACCTACCACTAGTTTGAGCACAAAGGAGGCTGATTAGTTCTTATAACCCCAGAAGAGCCAGGGCCAAGCCTGGGGGACACTGGGAGCAGGAGCCTCTTGGCTCTCTGGTTTTTGCTCTCTGCCTCTCAGCTCCTCTCCTGCTGTTGGCTTCATCTTTTCATCCTGCAGACAACTTCTCTTAGGATTTGGGGATGTAGAAGCAGCAGTTCCAGAGTTTCATGTCCAAGCCTGCTCAGAAAAATCTGAGGGGACTGAGCGCGGTGGCTCACACCTGTAATCCCAGCACTCTGGGAGGCTGAGGCAGGTGAATCGTCTGAGTTCAGGAGTTCAAGACGAGCCTGAGCAAGAGTGAGACTCCATCTCTACTAAAAATAGAAAAGACTAGCTGGGAGTTGTGGCAAGCACCTATAGTGCCAGCTGCTTGGGAGGCAAAAGGATCATTTGAGCCCAACAGTTTGAGGTTGCTGTGAGCTATGAAGATGCCACAGCACTCTACCCAGGGCGACAGAATGAGACTCTGTCTCAAAAAAAAAAAAAAAAAAGGCTCAGCGTCTGTGGCTCAAATGGCTAAGGAGCCAACCACATACAACTGAGCTGGGAGATTCAAATCCAGCCCGGGCCCGCCAAACAACAATGACGACTACAACCAAAAAATAGCTGGGTGTTGTGGTGGGCACCTGTAGTTCCAGCTACTAGGGAAGTGGAGGCAGGAGAATCACTTGAGGAGTTGGAGGTTGCTGTGAGCTGTGATGCTACAGCACTCTACCCAGGGCGACAGCTTGAGGCTCTGTCTCAAAAAAAATAGACAGAGAAAGAGGCGGGGACACTGGCCCAGCACCCATAGCTAAGTGGTGGGTTTGAACCTGGCCTGGGCCCGCCACAAAACAAAAATAGCCAGGCGTTGTGGTGGGTGCCGGTAGTCCCAGCTACTTGGGAGGCTGAGGCAAGAGAATCACTTAAGCCCAAGAGTTGGAGGTTGCTGTGAGCTGTGACACCACAGCACTCTACCAAGGGTCAAATAGTGAGACTCTCTCGGGGAAAAAAAAAAAAGAGGCAGGGACACCAAGTGAAGATGGAGGCAGCAATGGGAATGATGCATCTTCAGGCCCAGGAATACCAGATTGTTGACTGTCACCAGAAACCAGGAGAAAGGCCCAGAACAGACTCTCCCTTGGTACCCTCAGAAGGAGCCAGCCGTGCTGACACTTCAGTTTCAGACTGCTAGCCTCCAGACTTGTGAGAGAACAGATTACTGTTGTTTTACGCCACTCAGTTTGTGGAATTCTGTTACAGCAGCTCTAAGAAAATGAATACACTGGCCCTCTCTGAAGTCTAAAGGACCATTTGTCTCCTGGCCTCAAAATCACATATAGTTTCCCAAGAAACATTCCTCCAGGTTCTGACTGTAGCTCAGCCTCTGTGGGCTTCAAAATGTAGTTCAGGAGCCTGGAAGGAGAAACTGACGCCATCACCATCATGTTTGCCCACCTCACCACGGCCCCCAAGACACCTGGTTGGCTTTGGCTAACGGAGGGACACACCACTTTGTTACCGATAGGAAGAGAATTCTTTGATTATGGTAACGTCAATCCTGTTGCTTATGTTACCGTGGAAGCAACTGCTTTGGCATTCTACTTTATGCATTCTTAACTTTGAGCTTTGCTAGAGAGTCAGTACCCAACTTCTGTTGACTTTGCTGCTAATCAATTTAAGTTCCTGAATCTGCAAAGGTGAAGGCCAACCTTCCTGCACCTTTCTGGGGTGTCTACCAGAAGGCCAGATGACACCTGTCTCTGTGACATCACCTTGTTCCTACCCACGGATAAAATGGATTCAGGTCACAGTGTTCTTTCTGCCCGTGGACCCTGCCCCTCAGTCCTAATTGAGGATTAGAACCAACCACGTCTTCTTTCCCTGCTTTATCCCTAAGTGCTGCTCTAATTTTTATTTTATCTTTATTTTTATCCTTTGGAAAGTAAAATACTGGCAACAGATAAAGCTGTTATTTAAATTCCCAAGAATACGACCTCCTGGGATGGCATCTGAAGAGCCCCTAGTGTTCTGCCAGCTTTGGAAGCAGGAGGGAAAGCAGGCCTAGCAGAGGCGCCCATTCCATCCCCAGCTTGTTCTGTAGCTGGTGATTGGAAGACACTCTGCAACAAGTGGAAAAAAAAAAAAAAAAATCCCAAGAATACTTGTCCCCTGTGATGCCTGTGTCTCAGCGGGTAGAGCGCCGGCCCCATATTCCAAGGGTGGTGGGTTCAAACCGGCCCCAGCCAAACTGCAACAAAAAATAGCCGGGCGTTGTGGCGGCGCTTGTAGTCCCAGCTGCTCAGGAGGGTGAGGCAGGAGAATCACCTGAGCCCAAGAAAAAAAAAAAAACTTGTCCTTAGGCATAATTTTTTTGTACCACTAGGTAGTTAGGAGTGTCTATTTGTGTGCACGGTCGCTTTGCTTTTACAACATGATAACCTGCTGCCATATGTTGGGGAAATATCTTGGCCATAATTCACAGGCAATTGACACATTAATAGATTCTCTGCTGGTTCTCATTGTGGAGATTCTGCGTTAGTGGCCTTTGTCTACCATGGATCTGACACAGAGGCAGGATTAGCTCACTGACGGTCAGAGCACAAATGACCAGGGATTTCATGAAAACAAAGCCAAACAAACAAAGCGGTTTCCACGGGCACCTGGCTGAATAAATTAAACTTGATTGAATCCTCTATCATAACAACAGAAAAGGAGGTAAAATGTGTCTTTCCTAATGAGTTTCTTTACAATAATTTACTATTTCAAACTTGCTATTCCAGGAAAGAAACAGCTGGGTGAGACTACCTGGACTGAGCCTTTGAAGCTCTGTAAAATCTCTGGACACAGAGAGGCATTTTGCACACTTCCTATGAGCAGTTATTGGACTATGTTGCTTCAAAGTCAGGGCTTGGAAACGGACCCCAAGTTCTCTTCTTCTGGGCCTGCCAGGGTTCTGAGAGGTCATGCAGGCCTGGATTCACTGCAGGAGACACCAAATGTGCCAAGAAGGAGAAAGACAGAATTGAAGTAAGTCTGAAAAGGACTATAAAATAGGGACAAAATAAGTTCAGTTTTTACCTGAAAGGAAAAAAAAAAAAAAACCAGCACCAAGGTTTATTAATAAGCTTGGGCTCAGCGCCATAGCACAGTGGTTATGGTGCCAGCCACATACACCGAGGGTGGCGGGTTCAAACCCAGCCCAGGCCAGCTAAACAACAAAGAGAACTGCAACGAAAATAACCGGGCGTTGTGGCGGGCGCCTGTAGTCCCAGCTACTTGGGAGGCTGAGGCAAGAGAACCGCTTAAGCCCAAGAGTTGGAGGTTGCTGTGAGCTGTGACACCAGAGAACTCTACTGAGGGCAACATAGTGAGACTCTGTCTCAAAAAAAAAAAAAGCTGGGGTGGCGCCTGTGGCTCAGGGAGTAGGGCGCCGGTCCCATATACCAAGGGTTGTGGGTTCAAACCTGGGCCTGGCCAAAATGCAACAAAATAAATAAATAAAAATAAATTAAAAAAAAAAAAAAAAAGCTGAAGTTCATGTTCATTATCTCTGGGTCTTTAGTTTGCTCTGAGTTGTCATTATCAGGCAGCATGTGGTACCCAAATGCAAAAGTACAAAGGAAAAACTTTTCACTTTGTAAAAATGCACATCCAGGATCACCAGAGGGCCCTTTGGAAAGGTGAAAGTTGTGTAGTATGGGTTTAATGGAGTCACTCTGGTCCAAATAGAAATCCCCTCACCTGCCATGGTGCTCTCTTCTCACTCTAAGTGACCATCAGTGGAGTTCCTCCTGTGAAATATATAACAAGGCCGAGTGCGGTGACTCACACCTATAATCCTAGCACTCTGGGAGGCCGAGGTGAGTGGATCATTTGAGCTCAGGAGTTCGAGATGAGCAAGACCCCATGTCTAAAAATAGTGGGGCTTAGTGGGCAGCACCTGTTGTCCCATCTAATCAGGAGGCTGAGGCAAAAGGATTGCTTGAGCCCAAGAGTTTGATGATGCTGGGAGCTATGACACCATGGCATTCTACCAAGGGTGACAAAATGAAACTGTTTACAAAAAATTTTTTTTAAATGACATATAAATTATATATGTGGAATATATGCGTGTGTATATATGTCCATATACATATAAACAAAGGCAGCACGGGAGGTGCCAGAAGAATAGGGTTAAAATATTCTGAGATTAAAATATTATTGAGGGGGTGGCACCTGTGGCTCAGCGGAGTACAGTGCCGGCCCCATATGCTGGAGGTGGTGGGTTCAAACCCAGCCCTGGCCTGAAAAAAACTGGAAAAAAAAAAATAAATAAAAAAAATAAATAAAATAAAATAAAATAAAATATTACTGAGGAGTCAAATGGAAACTGAAGTTAGCATTTGCCCACTAGAACATTTACAGTATGTTGTATCCCAAAGGTCGTCCATAAATTTGCCATACATAGAGAAAATGAGAAATTGTAGGTGTTATGTTATTACAAAATATTCATTGCAAAATTTTACAAAGAGGTGGCTAATACATAGAGAATATTTTATAAATATTTTGTAAAATTTTCCAATGAGTTATTTTGTAAGTAATGGCTCATTTAGCTACAATTTCCCATTTGCCCTATGTATGGCAACTTAATGGGAGACCTTTGAGACACCCTGTAGTTGACCAGAGACTATTAGCAACTTGTGTTGATTGATGTAGGTTTGATGTTTTGTTTTGTTTTTTCATTTGATAGTTTCACTATGTTGCCCTTGGTAGAGTGCAGTGAAATCACAGCTCACAGCAACCTCAAACTCCTGGGCTTAAGCAATTTTCTTATCTCAGCCTCCCAAGTAGCTGTCTCAGCCTCCCAAGTAGCTGGGACTACAGGCACCTGCCACAATGCCTGGCTATTTTTGTTGTTGTTGTTGTTGTCATTGCTGTTTAGCAGGCCCAGGCAGGGTTTGAACCTACCAGTCCCAGCATATGTGACCAGTGCCCTAACCACTGAACTAGGGGTGCCAAGCCGTAGTTTTGATGTTTGATTTCTTATGGGATCAGGGTGCCCAGCCCAAACAGAAAGCCACCAAGGGTCATATAGAGTAGAATAAATAAAGCACATGAAACCACAAGAGAGGGGCAGAGAGGCTGTGTGTGTGGTGAGAATACACTACAGAAAACTGTTATTGCTGCTGCTTCCTAAGCTGTATATTTCAGTTTCCTCATCTGTAAATCTAGGGTTGTAATACCACTATCTTTTTTTTTTTTTTTTTGCAGTTTTTGGCCTGTGCTGGGTTTGAACCCGCCACCT